>PVIR01002583.1:0-52640 GCA_004026965.1 Petromus typicus
TCAAGAGGCAGAGGCAGGAGAATTTCTGTGAGTTTGAGGCTAGCCTGGGCAACAGTGAATTCGGGGCCAGCCTGAACTACAAAAAGTGAGACCTTGTCTCAATGAAATAAAACAAAACAAAATACTTGTTTTGTTTTTCTTATATAAACTATTACTGTTATCTAAGTAGTAAGTGAAAGATGTTTATAGAATTCCACATGAGAAATCTAACTACTTTGCAATTTGAAATAGATAGTGGGGTTAGACCTTGCTCATCAGTGACTGCTCACTTCAGAAGAATGTAGGTCTTATGTACCCCTTCATAAGAATGTAGGCATTATGTACCCCTGACAGAGAACACAGGCTGATGTCCTACCAGAAGACATTGAGCCTGACTCTGACCGAGCCTGCAGAAGACTGTAGTGGCACTGTCCACACATATGCCATGCCCAAAATCTGCACTGGAAAAATTCTACAAAATACAAACAACTTGGTCTTTTTGAAAAACAAAACAAAAAAACAACTACAAACTAGCCAAGGAGAGATGAGATCTGAAGAGAAAACCTGTAGATTTGAAGAGATGTAATAGATCTAATTCCAATATACAACCTTTTTTAATTCTGACAAAGATTCTAGAATATTCTCTCTCTCTTTTAGAATTTTCTAATAAATGCATGAGTCAATTTGAAATTTGAGTACAAACATGATAGCACATTATGATACTTATTAAGCAATTGTTGAATATTTTTATTTGTGATAAGGGTATTGTGAATATGTTAAAAATTACTTTTGCAGGGCTGGGGAATTAGCTCAGGGGTTCTAGCACCTGCCTTGCAAGTGCAAGGTCCAGGATTGAACCCTGGCAACCACATACAACAATGCCAGGCATGGTGACTCACGCCCACCAGCAACCAGTACCACATACCACAGTGCTGAGCATGGTGCCTCACATTGTAATCCCAGCACTCTGGAGGCAGAAGCAGGAGGATTGCTGAGTTCAAGGCTTGCCTGGGCTACCCAGTGAGCTCAGGGCCAGCCTGAACTACAAAGAGAGACCCTGTCTCAAAAAAAAAAAATACTTATACATTTAAAATGAATTTGATTTGGGATAAAAATTAATTATAAATTAATTAGTTTAAATAGCTGATTGAAGGAATATATAGCTGCTTCTTCTCAGACTTACTGACAGAAAATTATATATGTATGAGAGTTGAAACCATTGTAATTCCACTTCTACAAAGAAAAAAACAAAGAAACAACAAAGTTTTGCACTTGGGGATAAAGAACACATATGAAGATGGCATTTGTGGAAAAGCAGGATATTAACTGAAAGTTTCCTGGCCCATCCAGCTTGGAGAATGTTAGTTTTGTTATTGTGCTAATTTGAATTTCCCTAATTACTAGTGAAGTCTTTATTACTAGCCATTTATCTTCCTTTTTTATGAGTCTACTCTTGATGTATTTTGCCTTATTTTCTATTAGGTGGTTTGTTCTAAAATATTATTACTAATCTTTTATTGGTGATACATGTGGAAATCTCTGAGGCTGTCACTCGTATTTTAACTTTATTTATGGTATCTTTGTGGAATAGGTATTTCACTTTTTGTAAAGCCAAACTTTACTAACATTTCCCTTTGTGACTTACAGGGCTTACATGAGCACCCTCCTCCCCTCTGTGGGGACCAAACTCAGGACCTAGCTCTTGCCAGGAAAGTGCAACACCACTGAGCTGCATGCCTGGTCCTAGTGTTATGATTTATTGAAGAAAACTTTCCCCTTCCAAAATCATAAAGATTTTCTCTGCTGGGCATGGTGGTTCACACCTGTGATCCCAGCACTCAGAAGGCAGAGGCAGGAGGATTGCTGTGAGTTCAAGGTGCGCCTGCGCTACATCGTGAGTTCAGGGCCAGCCTGAACTACAAAGCAAGACTCTGTCTCAAAAAAAATTGTTTCTCTCATAATTTCTTCTAAATGTTTTATGATTTTACTGTTCTTATTTAAATGCTTAACTTGTCTGGAACTGATTTTTGTATAAGATTTGAAGTAAAGCTCTCCCAGCTTTCTAAAACATGAATTACATGACTGCCCCAAGGTCACTTGTTGTGCCGTTCAGCATTTCTCACGTTAATTTAGATAGCTTTTCCCCTGTCTACAAAATTATCAGGTATATGTGAATCTGTTTTTTGTTTATTCTGTCCCATTTCTTTTTTTTTTTTTTTTTTTGAAGCAGGGTCTCACTTTGTAGTTCAGGCTTGACCTGAACTCACCATGTAGCCCAGATGAGCCTCAAACTCACAATGTCACCGTGCCCAGCATTGTGGTATGTGGTTACCGGGAATCAAACTCGGGACCTTGCGCTTGCCAGGCAGACACCAGAACCACTGAGCTAAATCTTCAGCTCTTCTGTTCCATTTCTAGTTGTCCCTTCACTTGTGCCTCAAAGTTAAGATTATGATAGCATCAAAGTAAATCTTAGTAGATAGTTAGGCAAATAAAAGACAGCTTTGTTTTTTTCTTTTTTTTTTTTTTAAGTGAAATCAAGACACATTATTAAGAAGAACAAGAATTAGATTGAGGCAGGAAAAAGACCTTAGAATGCTACACTTTAGATTATCTATAATAGCTTATTGTTATTTTCAAACTTTAGAACAGAATTAACAACATGCTTTTTCATGGACCAGGACTTGTTCTTGGATAGAATGAGCATTTGTGTTGCAACTGAAAGTGAACAGAGAATTCATACAGAAAAGACAGGAATTTGTCATTTTGTACATCATGTATTTGTGCCAGAACTTAATTTTCATTTAAATTCTGACTGGGCATTAGTTAAACTTTTGGAGAAAGTGAACATTTCTGAGTAAATTGCTTACTTTTGTTGCCTACTTTTTATTTGAAATGCCTACAGACAACCTTCTAAAATCAAACACATTCCAAAGCATGCTCAGGAGAAACAGAGACAATATGTTTTGAAGATTTCTAAGTGAATAGAAGCCCTGGGTTTCATTAGCGGTTCTTTTAAAAACTGTCTCATTAAAACTCAGATCTGATTTCTACTTGACAGCAAATTACTTTTGAAGCATAAATGTTTATAAAGGTGGCTTCATAACTAAGGAGTGTATTATAAACTGATAACCATAGTATAGAAAATTTAGAAGACTGAGGCCAAAATACCCTCCACAGTATCAGATTTTCCTCCAGTAGTAAAGATGAACCCAAGGCCTCCAGCATGTGTGAGGAAAACTGTCACTGAGCTACATCTCCAGCCCAGGGCCCAGAACTTCGATGCCCTTGTACAATCTTTACCTTTTTTTTTTTTGAGACAGGGTCTCGCTTTGTAGTTCAGGCTGGCCCTGAGCTCAGCCTCCAACTCACATCACAGCAATCCTCCTGCCTCTGCCTCTGGAGTGCTGGGATTACAGGCGTGAGCCACCACGCCCGGCACTGTGGTATGTGGTGCTGACTGCTGCTGGGTGTGAGTCTCCATGACCAGTATTGTATGTGGTTGCAGCAGGGGGGGTGGAGGGGATTGAACCTGGACCCTTGCACTTGCAAGACAGATGCTGGAACCACTGAGCTAAATCCCTGGCCCTACAATCTTTACTTTTATTTTGGTGACCAGTTTCACCTGAATGTACTTTTAGTAATAAGTTTTTGTGCATTTATGTATGGATATGTAAAAAGGAATTCTTCTTAATGTAATCTTTCCCTTTAAAACTTGCTGGGTATATTCTTTTGTTACAATTATTTGACTGGTTTCACTAGAGATTATAACATGCATTATTGAGTTTTTTCATTTTCTTTCTTTTTTTGAAATGTGGTCTCACTGTGTTTCCCAGACTAGTCTTGAACTCATGGGCTCAAGCGATCCTCCTGCCTCAACCCACTGAGAACCTGGGCTTGCAGGAAGGCATTCCCACATCCAGCTCCCTTTCTTTTATGTTTCTGAAAAATAAAAGTTGTCACTGGAGCCGGGTTCAGTCCTCAGTGTCCTCACCAAAATTGCTGTTAGAACCAGTTTTAAGTACACGGTTTGGTGACTTTATTTACACATTGTTGTGTATCCAGCACCTCCATGAACCTCCAGAACTTTTCATGGTTCCAAGGTGAAACGCTGTACCCATTTAACAGTAACTCTAAACCTCCTCTCCCTGGCCCTAGACTCCCACCATTTTAAGTTCAGGCTCCTTGAATTTGACTATTGTAGGTGTCCCATCTTTTGTAGCTTCTTTATTATACTCAATGTCTTCAAGTTTCACTCATATTGTAGAATGAGTCAGGATATTTTTCTTTCTAAGGCTGAATAATATTCTGCTGTATGTCTTTCTTTCCGAATCTCTATATTTATGCTTATTAGACTTTGTGAGTTACCCTCATATTTGATATTTTCCTTCTTTTACACTGTCCATCTTCACTCTTTTTTCTTCCAACTCACTTATTTACTGTGGTGCTTAATCCAGTCTTTGAGTTCTTAATTTCAATTGTTATTCAGTTCTAATCTTTTCCTTGATTTTTCGTGGTATTTGAAGTTTAGTTCTCTGCCAGAATTCCTCTTCTTCTTATTTAATTTCTTGAGCATATTATGGTTTTTAGTCAATATTTGGGATTCTGGGAGTTTTTATTGTTTTTGTCTCTTATTTGGGGAAATCTTTCAACTCTTACTAGTCAACAGTCGCATGTAGTACGCAGCAAGTGTAAAGTCCCCTCCTCTCTTAGCATGTGTGCTGGCTGTGCGTGATTGGATATCACTCCTATGTAGTGAAAATTTAAGGCTGCGACATGTTTTCTTTTTGTCTGTCAAGCATCTAGAGCAGGGAAAATAACTTGTTTAAGGCTTAAGAGTTTCAATATTTGACTTTAAACATTATGAGAATTCATCTGTTTCTGGTCCACTTTAGTTGTTTTTTGTATGAGAGGTTGATTCCATGGCTTTCACTCAGCCATATTCCTACCATCCCCCCCACTAAAAATTTTTTGTTTTGAGACAGCGTCTCCCCAAGTCACTAGGCTTGGGGGGCGCTTGTGACCCTCTTGCCTTCCAAACACTCTGACAGCCCTTCAGCGTTACCCCTCCTCTTATCCAAAAGCCTCATGCTCGCTAACGCTTCTCTTCCACGTGGCACCCGTGACTCTGACTTTTGTCCTCTTGGTCCATGAGATGACGAAAACTCTGCAAGTCACACTCCTAGGCTGTCGCTTTGCCTTTCAGAATTGTCTGTCACGTGACAGGAGAAAGGCGACTGAGGAAGAGACACACTTCTCATTACTCTCCTCCACTCCTTGGTCCTGGGAAGTCTTGTAGCTTTGGAAACTTCTCCTTTAAATCAGTTTGTTTGAATGAGAAATATATTACTACTAGTGATGAAAAGGTTTACTTAATAAAACACGATAGTTAAATATTAGAGTTGACAGAGAGTTTGTATTACCTACTTCTAGTCTTTCTAGTAAGTGGTCATTCAACTTGTGCAAAAATATTTCCAGGAGGGAAGAAAGTTACCTTCAAGCCAGCCAGAGCCTTCCACTTTAGATGGCTATAATTACTAGGAAATGTCTTATTACACTGAACAACTACAAAAATCTCATCCATTTTCTTATAAATTTCTTAGTCAGTATTAGCTTCCTTTACTTCTCCTCCTCTCCCTCCTCCTCCTTTTACTTTTTTGAGACAAGATCCCTTCCTGTAGTTCAGGTGGGTCTGAACTCACTGTGGAGCCGGGCTGGCCTCAGATTCCTGGCAGTCCTTCTTCGTCAGCCTCCAGAGTGCTGTAATTATAGACACATATAACATGTCCAGCGAAGCCTTCTTCTAACGCAGTCCCATATAAATATTAGTATACTTGTCACATTCTCTGTCATTAAAAAAAGTTCTGTTGAATAAATATTTCCAGTTATCTTTACTTAGTTTTTATTCAGGCAGGTCCTTCCCAGGGTATAGTGGTGGTATTATTTTTAGACATAAATGTAGGGCTTTGTATTTATTTTAATTAATTAATTAGTTTTATTGTTTTTTGAAACAAGGTCTTGCTATGAGTTCAGGCTGTCCTCATACTCACTGTGTAGCCCAGGCTGGACTTGAACTCACAGAGATCCTCCTGCCTCAGCCTCTGCTGGGGGCCATTATAGGCATTAGAGGCATGGAGCACTGTGCCCACTGTTTAGGGACACTTGCTGAACAGCAGAAAGACTTGCAGAAGGTTCATGGAGAGTCAGTGGGCATTGTGAAGGCTTCCTCTACAACCAGTGATCACCAGTGAGGAGTACATTTTTCAACAAGGCATAAATCCACCTAATACTAATTGGTACTCCTACCTTCTTAGTATTGTGAACCTATTTTCTTAGTGTCCTACTCTCTAGAACATTTTCTGTGAGTGCTGAGGGGCTCGTAGAAAACAAAAACAAAAACAAAAAAACACTATGTCTTTAGCATTCTCACCATAGGTAAATTTAGTAATTCTGTACAAAAAGAAAATTAGTTTAATATACTGTGACTTCTACTGAGTAAATAAATAAAATCAATTAATCTAGATTTTTGAAAGGTGGGGGCAGAACTTTGAGGTGAATAAAAAGATATGTGGCATCACAGGTAGGGCAGAAGGAAAACCGACAGAAGATGTTATTAGAGCTTTGAATTCTATAAATACTCTACACCCTAAATGTGTTTCTTTTACTTCCCCAGACTTACTCTTCCGTGGTCCCATTTCCTGCAGTACCTGGCACAGCAGGAACTCAGCTGCTGACTCACCCTCTAGCGGCGGCATCAGCGAAGTCCTTGTTCCTCCCTTCGGTCGCTATTTACTGATGGTGCCCTGCGTGCCAGACTTTGTGCGGGACCTGGGCTGTCTCACTGCCTGCCTGTCCGTGCGCTTGGAGTGTCTTGCACCGGTGTAGGACAAGGAGAAAAGTGCACAAGTACATGGGATCCAGTGTCCTCTGAACAAATTACAGATAAATTTCCTTTGCTTTCAAGACAGATTCTGAAATTAAGGGGCCATCTACAATTAAGAAGAAAGTCTTCTTAGCAATGTACATTTGCCTGCTATTTGGGCTACAATGTGATGCTAGTAGACTATCTGAAATATAATCCTTTACTTGGGCTCCCTAAATAATGAAAAAAATCTACAAATTTACAAAATCTGTCTGCTCCAAAATGGACGTGGTGGCAAATGCCTGTAATCCCAGAACTCAGGAGGCTGAGGCAGGAGAATTGCTCGGAGTTTAAGGCCAGCCTGGGCTACATAGTTCAAGGACAGGCTGAACAACATTGTTAGACCCTATCTCAAAACATCCTCCTCCCGGTCCCCCTAAAATAACAGCAACAAAAGTCTGCTCCCTACCTCATGTCGTAGGTATTTTATCACACAGAGCAGTTCCTGTATTTGTCCTATGTAATCATGTTCCTGCTTTTAAAATACTTAAGATCACTGAATCTAGTTCTTGTTATACCTCTTTAGCATTCTTTAAATGGATTGTATGATATTTAAATCCCTAAAGGCATAAGATTAAATCTGAAAATTTTGGCTTCTAGTACTAAGATGTAGGACAATGTATTAGGGTTCATTAGAGGAATGGATTTAATAGAAAATACATATGATTATACAAGGATTTCCTAGATAGAGGAACGGCTTGGATAGCCCTGCTGGCTGTGAGGACTGCTGGGCCTGGAGTGCTCATTAGCTTTCCTCTTTGGAAAAGCAGAGCTGCCCCAGGCAAGACATGCCTGCCCCATTCTTGGAACCACTGGGAGAGAAAACCCAAGAATCTGGCCCCAGGGAAATTACTATCTATATAATCACACGCTTCGCTTGTGCTTGGAGGAAATGGTTTGTGAATTGGAAAGAGAAATATATTTAAAAGAAACCCAGTTGGGATACACGGAGACTTAATTAACACTATATTATACAAATTAAATTTATGAAATATGTCTTGGTCAGTTTTCCCATAAGGGGGAGAAAAAGGATTTTCAAAATTATTAGATAAAAAGATAAAATGTGGCCAGGTATGGTGGTTTATGCCTGTGATCCCAGCAGTTAGGAGGCTGAAGAAGGAGGATCAGCACAAGTTAGAGGCCAGTCGGAGCTACACAGTGAGACATTGTTTCAAAATCAAACAACAAAACCTTTAGTATGTAATCGTCTCCTAAAACGCTCACTGTATAATCCTCTCCTAAAAATTAATCCTTGAGGATTAAATTTCAGTGTACACATTTGGTGGGACACAAGTAGTCAAACCACAGCCCTCACCACCCTCCTACTTTTTTTTTTTTGAGACAGGGTGTCGCTTTGTAGTTCAGGCTGGCCCTGAACTCACTAGGTAGCCCAGGCCAGCCTCGAACTCACAGCAGTGTTCCTGCCTCTTGAGTGCTGGGATTATAGAAGTGAGCCACCACCTCCAGCATTGTGGTATGTCATGCCAAGGAGCGAACTCGGGACCTTGTGCTTGTCAGGCCGAAACTGGAACCACTGAGCTAAATCCCTGGGCCCAACTTTTAGCTTTCTAGTCTCTGTGTTGCAGGATGCCTGCCATCCCACAGTACGTGCCGCACCCCTGTTGGTTTCCCAACACTCACACATAACTTTCTTGGTAGAATTTTTCTTCCCCGTGGTAACTTTCATCAACTTATTTCCACTAACCCTAACACACTGCAGGGTTAGTGAAAATAAGTATAGTTAGTATAAGTGAAAATATCTAGCTGGGGATGGTGGCTCGTGCCTGTAATCCCAGCACTCAGGAGGCAGAGGCAGGAGGATTGTTGTGAGTTCAAGGCTAGCCTGGGCTACAAAGTGAGATCCTGTCTCAAGCAAAACAAAACAAAACAAAACAAAATCTGTAGTCTTCCAAAAAGAGGAGTCCTGAAATCCATCACTGCAACCATCTGAGTGATGTTTGTTCCCTCACTGGTTCATCACAGTCTTTCCCAACCTGTAATGTGTGCACTGAATAAAGTCACAAGTTAAAATACTCTGCCTAAAGTGATAAGAGAAAGAAATGAGGTAAAAGGAAAATTAGTCACTGCATAAAAATATACTCAGAAGAAAAATAATACACATAGCTACTCGCGTCCAATGTTTGCAACTGAGTATGCCGAGTATTTAATTTTCCTTATCACCGGCTCCACAGTCTCTTCCACATTCCTGTGACCTCAGACGAGGGTCCTTCCCTGTAGGGTGGTCAAGCCTTTGTTGAAGTGTTTGAGCTTTGCTGGTTCTGTCCTTGTGGAGGGGGTTGGGGTTCTATGAAGTGTTAGCGGCAGCAGGAAGGAGACATTCTAGAGGGTTTGCTGGGCTCCAGACACGTATACTCCTGCCTGGCTCCCCGTGTAATAATCAAAATCAGTCATCTCAGCTAACATACTACTTCCCCTATTTATCTATAGGCCAGTGGACTGGTGAACACCTCACAATCTTGTTGACTGTGACTATTGGTAGAATTTTTCTTTTGAACATTAAGACTTCTAACCCAGCAGAGTCTACACTTGCAGGGTTAGGAAACAAAAATTTTGGAAGTGAGTCACTGGGTGTAGGTAAAAGTGCCACTCCTACACTTTGGTTTCTGGGGTCATGTGTGCTGGCTATGGAAGAAACCACATCATATACTGATTACTTAAAAAAAACATATTATAAGCTTAAAAGGTGTTGTCTCTTGGCTTAGAGATAAGTGGATCTTAAACTGTCCATTACACTGTCCTATAAGGTAAGCTGTACTTGGTGAGATAAGCATATTGTAAGAGTATCAGTTTATTGTTTTGTTTCTTTCACTATACAATGAATTTATTTGGACAGAAAGAGTGTTGCGCAGGATGCCAGAGTGAGGCTTACCAAGGCCAGAAAACCCAGAGAAAGCATTGCTGTCAAGAGCATGCTTAGTAAAGAGAATTCTCCCCTTACCCTGAGTGAAGTTTACCTTCATTTTCACCAGAGTGGAAGATGAATTGCCACACTCCTGAGAATTTGCCATTTCAAGGTCTGCAGCGCAAGAGCTGAGGGCCACAGCATGTTCTTTCTTGGTTATACAATCTTAGGTTTTTTAGTACTCTTGTGACACCCAAGTAAAGACTACCTTACCCAGATGCCCTTGCAATGTAACACACAATTAAGTTATGGAAATAGGATGTGAGTGTTAAAAATGTGCAAGTTTTGATTCATGAACTTTAAAGGAAGTAGTGGGCTCTCCTCTCTTTGCCTTGATTTCATTTGGCTAAAATATGGACCTGAGTGTGGGAGCCAAAGTAACCATCTAGGACCACAGAACAGAAATCCAAAAAAGAGCAAATAAGAAAATGACAGAAAATAAGCCTGAAAAAAAAATCTGCATCCCCAAAATAGCTGTTAGAGGTCACAGAGCAGGACCGTTTGCTCACCTGACTGAAGACTTCTATATGGAGTGGGGTAGAGTTAGGTGAGCATTCACATGGGACGTATACAGTCTCACATTCTGCAAGTAGCATGTGCCCCGTGCACCCCACGATCAGCATTCCTTTTTTTTTAGGTTTTTTTTTTTTTTTTTTTTGAGACAGGGTCTCGCTTTGTGGTTCAGGCTGGCCCTGAGCTCAGCCTCAAACTCACATCACAGCAATCCTCCTGCCTCTGCCTCCCGAGTGCTGGGTTTACAGGCGTGAGCCACCACGCCCGGCACTGTGGTATGTGGTACTGGTTGCTGCTGGGCGTGAATCTCCACACCCAGTATGGTATGTGGTTACCGGGGATCAAACCCGGGCCCTTGCACTTACAAGACAGGCACCGGAACCACTGAGCTATCTCCCTGGCCCTACAGCCTCACATTCTGAACCGAACCTACTGTATATATAGCTCATCTAAACTCTTTGTTATTACTTCTCCCAATGGGCTCCACTAACCATCCAGCCAAACTATTGGATGGTCGTCTGTTTTAGTCTTTGGCTGTCCACCCTTCCTGGTAGAATAGGTAATCAAGGGAGAGGACTGTCTTTCAGGGTCACTTTTGGTACAGGTCAGATTCGGCAGCAGTCTACTTCTTGTCAGTGCCAAAACCACCTATCACTGAGGCCTGAATATTTCTTCCTCACTTAACTGTTGATACTGGATTTTCATGAAGCCATATATGTAGATAGTATGAGCAGGTGCTTTGGGAGAACACCTGTGTTTTAAGGACCTACTTCAGAACAAACTCAATTGCACTTCTACTCGGTGATGGAATGCAGCAAGTCACGCCCAATTTTCCACTGTCGTAGTTTAGATCTTTTAGGAGGGAATATCCAGATATGATTCAAATAACTGAAACCTGAGAAGTTTACTGGCCCATGAAAGGACCGGGCACTTTTAAGGGACTTATATAAATCACTTATAAAGGACTTATACAATTTTGGGGTACACATGGCATCTGCTCACCAAGAAAGTCAAGTATATGGTTTCCCCATTAGTGAAAATAAGCTGTGTCTGGTATTTTTAGTTTATTAAGATAAGAAAATTATCAGATAAACAGTTCCATGCAATATGTGGTATTCTGTTGATTTGATCCAGTAAAGAGGTCACATCTACACCTGTTGACACTTCCTGATTATGCTTATGATGCCAAGATCTATTTGTGTAAAGCACAAGTCAGTGTCAAGTTCAGTAAAGCTAAGACAGAGATTATTTCTTTTTTCTTTTAATGTCTTAAACTCTTTCAGCACTAATATCTGTGATTCTCCTGGGAATACAATACTGTTTTTGATTTGCAATACTGTTTTCACTGGAGAAAACTCTCTTCCTAACCATCTCTTCAGAGTAACCCACCCTCCTAGAGTTCAAGAGCCAATGCTTGAATTCCATACTAAAGAATGAAGGAGGTGGACTGGGGATATAGCTCAGTGATTCTGGCACCTGTCTTGCAAGCGCAAGGACCTGGGTTCGATCCCTGGTAACCATATACAATACTGGGTGTGGAGACTCACCCCAGCAGCAATCAGTACCACATACCACAGTGCCGGGCGTGGTGGCTCATGCCTGTAATCCCAGCACTCAGGAGGCAGAGGCAGGAGGATTGCTGTGATGTGAGTTTGAGGCTGAGCTAAGGGCCGGCCTGAGCTACAAAGTGAGACCCTGTAAAAAAAAAAAAAAGAATGAAGGAAATAACCCTAGCATGGATTTGTAAATACCAATGCAGTCTGACACAAGAAAACCCAATTGCTCTTATGATTTGGTTCCAATAAACTCAATCGAGTGACAGTGGCCATGTTCTGGGTTCCCAAGCATTCGAGGCGTTCCAGTGCAGCCAGTGTTCACTAACCGCTGAAAACCACTTCTCTCTCTCTCCGTCTCTCTCTCTCTCTGTGTCTCTTCTCTGTGTCTCTGTCTCTGTCTGTCTGTCTGTCTGTCTCTCTCACTCTCTTCTCAGCAATCCTCCTGCCTCTGCCTCTCAAGTGCTGGGATTATAGGCATGAGCTGCTACACCCAGCAAACAATTTCTCTTTCCACAGTGTACAGTTAAACCAGTAAATAAGGATATTTTTCTTAAAAACAAAACAACCTGTGAGCCCTGAGTCTGAAAATAGTACTGTATGAAGAGATCACAAATAGTGGGGATGTCTCAAGTTGTCTCTGTATACCAGATCTAGTTTTGTTTTGTTTTTTAATTTGTTTATACAAATCATGTAGATTTGCCTTTTGTGTGCTTCCCACCTACCTAGTTCCAGGACCTCATGACCAATTAGTCCTTAAGGATAGAACGTTCTGATGACCTTTCCAGCCCTGTTTCCTGCTTTGGTAACCAAGTCCCTTTTGCTTCTGTTCAGTGTGGCAACCAGCGTCTGCCACTTCAGCATCTTATCCTCCTTGTTAACGTGAAGGGCCCATTTCACTGGCAGCATCTTGTTGCCTCATCTCCAGCTTATAAAAGACAACTAACTCAGCAGCTTTTAAGAACAGTCGCACTCTCTTCATCATCAAACTTTGCCCAGGCAAAAGAAACATCTTCCGGGACTTCCCAAGAGGACCAGTTAGGAAGTTGTTGACTTGGTCATACACGATTCATCTACTCTAATATCCCCATGTTTGGATTTGAGTCTGAGTCTTTAGATTTGTTTTTCTGCATCAGTGATAGTCCTGGAGATGGAATTCCTCTGCAGGGAATTTTGGGGATCTTGCAGAAACGTTGGGTGTCACAGTGAATGGGGACGCTGCCACTAGCATTCACGGGCAGGAGCCAGTACTAAGTATTTTACACTTCATGAGACAAACTTACAAAAGAATTGTCCCGCACCCACCATCACTTTCAGCCTTAGATATCAGTGCTATGTGAAAAACCTGTTTATAACAATTATATAATGCCAAAAAATTTCTGTTATCTCAACTCAGCGTGGAATACTAGGTCCCAGCCAAGTACAGCTACTTTCACCTACTTCAGCCTGCAGATTATGCTGATCACTTTTAAGTAAAACTTGTTAATTTTTGTAGGTAAAACTTGTTAATTCCCAACCACTCTATAAGGATTTACTATTATTAATTCCATTTTACAGATGAAGAAACTGAGGTGTTGAGTGACTAAGAAGCCCAAGTCATACACCACTAATGAAATACAACTGGCTTAGATCCAGTGAAACTCTCAATCATTTCTTTCTAATAAATATAGCACTACATTGAAAAACATGCCTTGCTTCAAACACCTCGCCATCAAAGGAAGACTGTAGAAATTATCAGAACTTACTCAGTGAGAAAAAAAGCCCACCAGGACCCTTGAAATGCTTTAGGATGGCTGGGTCAGATAACCTTTCTGATAATTTTTTTTCTTTCTAGTGGTTCACTTGACCATTCATGAAATAATGCTCCTTTATGTTGCTCTCTTGATCTCATTGTTTACCTTCCCTGCACAAGTGGGGAATTCCTGCCGGGCAAGAATCACATATTATTTCCTCTTTATTTTGAGTGCCTGATATATCATAATGGTCACTAAATATGAAGCCTCAATAAATGATACTCAAAGGGAATGCCTGTGATTATTTAGACAGTGTGTGTAAATACATCTGCCCCGAGGGCACGGTGTTATTTTAAAGTCTCTGATTGACTAGATCCCAGTATTAGCCTTGTTAGAGAGCTAAACATTATTTTCCTTATTTCACAATTAGGGGCTTAATTGTGAAAAGGTCAAATGACTTATTATAAGTTATTAAGCCAATGAGTGATTAAAAAAAAAAAACCACTAGGAGTTTCTAAGTATGAAAAGATTCCCTCCAAGTTAAATGTATGCACATAAGAATATTCCATATATTCATAAACCATAAGGATTCTATATGAAAACCATGCAAAATTCAAACACGGAACATTCACTTGTGTAAACTTGAGATAAATCAGTTAATTTGAAAATCAACTCTAAAACTTATGCTGAGAAACTTCTTTCCACACCATTTTTGTTTTCCACACATTATTTCAGTAATCAGGGCTGTGTCCTCTCTTGAGATTGACAGGGCGGATATGAGATAAGCCATCGGCGCAGATGGGTTTCCTTTTTTTGGCTTGAAGAAGGAAGTGCAGCTATTCCAGATGCTTCCACGCTCCGTGTGAACATCGGATCTAGTGGGCAGTAGAAACTGGGCTAGGACTTGGAGATGGGACTTTAGAATGACAACAAGGTCCCTTCTTCCATAGGGAAGGTGATTAGCTTATTTATTTATTTATTATTATTATTTTTTTTTTTTGAGACAGGGTCTCGTTTTGCGGTTCAGGCTGGCCCTGAGCTCAGCCTCAAACTCACATCACAGCAATCCTCCTGCCTCTGCCTCCCGAGTGCTGGGATTACAGGTGTGAGCCACCATGCCCCGCACTGTGGTATGTGCTACTGGTTGCTGCTGGGCGTGAGTCTCCACACCCAGTATGGTATGTGGTTACTGGGGAATCGAACCCGGGCCCTTGTGCTTGCAAGACAGGCGCTGAAACCACTGAGTTAACTCCCCGGCCCGATTAGCTTATTTATTTATTTATTTATTTATTTATTTAATTTATTTGTGATGGGGTCTGGCTAAGTAGTTCAGACTGACCTTGAACTCTTGGCAATACTCCTGTCTTAACCTCCCAAGTGCTGGGACAGCATACATGTACCACCATGTTTGGCAAGGGTTATTTTTTCTTCCTTTTTTAAAAAAAAATTCAAATAATTATTGGAATATTATGCATACACATCATGATTGCATTCAACAATGAGAATTTGTACCAGTATATGACACAACTTAATTCTCATTTTTTCCTGTAACCCTACCCACCCTACAACCCACTGCCCCCTACATACCTAAGTTTTGTTTCCTTTTTTATTAGTATCATATTATTTTTCCCCTTGTTACTTATCCCTATACCAATAAGGGTAAATTTCTTTTAAAATATGTTCTATTTCACAATATCTACTATATATGCCAGAACTCATTTACATCTTCATTTTCTCATACCAGAGAAATGATATGATATTTACACATCTGTGACCTATTTATTTCACTTATGAGGATGTCTTCAAAGTACATCCATTTGAGTAAGAATGATTCAATCTTATCATTTTTAATGGCAGAGTAATACTCCATTCTATAAAAGAACCACATCTTTATCCAGTCTTCAGTTGGTGGACATTTTGGCTGTTTCCCAGACATAGCTATCACGAATTGAGCTGCTATAAACATGGGTGCACAAATATTGCTGTGATATGAATGTTTTGATTCTTTTGTATATATACCTAGCAGAGGAATAGCAGGGTCAAATGGGACCTCTAATTCTAGTTTTTTGAGGAATCTCCACAGGAGCTTTTTCATCTGCATCTCTTGAATGACTGGTGACATTGAACATTTCTTCATATGTTTCTTAGCTGCTTATACTTCTTCCTCTGAAAAGTGTCTGTTCATTTCAGATGCCCATTTTTTGAAATGGGTCTTTAAATTTGGGTGGGTTAATTTTCTTTCTTTTTCTTTTTTTTTGAGACAGGATCTCACTTTGTAGTTCAGGCTGGCCCTGAGCTCAGCCTCAAACTCACATCACAGCAATCCTCCTGCCTCTGCCTCCTGAGTGCTGGGATTACAGGCGTGAGCCACCACACCTGGCACTGTGGTATGTGGTACTGATTGCTGCAGGGTGTGAGTCTCCACACCCAGTATTGTATGTGATTACTAGGTGTTGAACCTGGGCACTTGTGCTTGCAACACAGGCATTGGAACCACTGAGCTAAATCCCCAGCCCCAGGGTGGGCTGACTTTTTAAAGTTCCTTATATATTCTAGATAGTAGCCCTTTGTCTGAGAAATAGCTGGTAAAGATCTTTCCCATATTGTTGGTTGCCTTTTCACTCTGTTGGTGGTTTCCTTTGTTGTGCAGAAGCTTTTTAATAGGATGAGATCCCATTTGTCAATTTCTTCTGCCAGTTTTCATGCTATAGAGGTTTTGCTCATCACATCTTTCTCTAAGCAAATCTCAAGAGTTTTACCTAACCTGCTTTGAAGCAGGTTGTTTCTGTTTTAGTATTTAGGTCTCTAATCCACTTGGATTTTAGCTTGGTACATGGTGAAAGAAATAGATCTAGTTCTAGTCTTTGGCAGGTTAAAGCCCAGTTTTTCCAGAACCATTTACTACAGAGGCTATCTTTTGTCCATTGAAGGCTTTTGGCTCCTTTGTCAAAGATGAAGTGACTTAGTGTATGTGGAATTTCTGGATCTTCTAATCTACTCCACTAATCTTCAGGTCTGTTACTTTGCCAGTACCATGCAGTTTTTATCACAGTGGCTTTATAGTATAGTTTCAGGTTCGGGATCATAATACTCCTCACTGTGTCCTTGTTGCTTAGAATTGCTTTCTCTATTCTAGGTCTTTTGTGGTTCCAGATGAATGTTTGGATTTTTTTTCTCTAAATCTGTGAAATATGCTGCTGGGATTTCAACCGAGACTATGCTGAATCTTTATAGTAGTTGTGGGAGCATAGCCATTTTGACGATATTGGTTCTTCCTATCCAGGAGCAAGGTATGTCTTTTTGATATCTCCTTCTATCTCAATTTTCAGAGTGCTGTAGTTTACAGAATAGAAGTTTTTCACCTCCTTTGTTAGATTGATTCCTAGATATTTCATTTTGGGGGGTGCTGTTGTGAAAGTGACTGACTTCTTACTTTCTATCTCAGGGGATCTGCTGTTTGTGTATACAAAAGCTATTGACTTTTGAGCACTGACCTTGTATCCAGCTATGGTACTAAATTTGGCCATTAAGTCTAGCAATTTTTTAGTTGAGTTTTTAGGATCTTTTATATAGAGTATCATGTCATCAGCAAATAATGACAATTTAGGTTTTTCTTTTCCTATCATTATTCCTTTTATTTCTTTCTCTTGCCTAATTGCTGTGACCAATATTTCCAGGACTATATTGAACAGACGTGATGAGAGTGGACATCCTTATCTTGTTCCTGATCATAGTGTGAAAGATTTCAGGTTTTGACCATTTAGTATGATGCTGGATGATGATTTACAATAGATAACTTTTATTAGTTTGAGATAGAATCCATCTATTCCAATTTTCTAAAAATTTTTTATCATGAATGGGTGTTGTATTTTTTCAGATGCTTTTTTCTGCATCAGTTGAGATGACCATATGGATTTTGTCCTTGAGTCTGTTAATACAGTATATTACATTTATTGATTTATGTATGTTGAACATTCCTTGCATTGCTAGGATGAATCCAACTTGGTCAGGGTGTATGATTTTTTTTAATCAAAATCTTTATTGATACATTACATATACACATCATGATTGCATTCAACAATGAGAATTTGTACCAGTATATGACACAACTTAATTCTCATTTTTTTCCTGTAACCCTACCCACCCTACCACCTCCACCCCATCTACATAAACTTTGTTTCCTTTCTTTTTTGTTATAATCTCATTATTTTTCCCCCTTCACTCCATTATGCTTTGAGTGTTTTCTATTTCACAATATATAACATATATTCTAGAACTTATTTACATCTTTATTTTCTCATACTAGAGAAAAGATATGATATTTACACATCTGTGATCTATTTATTTCACTTATGAGAATGTCCTCAAAGTATGTCCTTTAAGTATAAATGACTCAAACTTCTCATTTTTTATGGCAGAGTAATACTCCATTCTGTAGAAGAACCACAGCTTTTTTATCCAGTCTCCAGTTGATGGACATTTGGGTTGTTTCCTAGACTTAGCAATCACAAACTGAGCTGCTATAAACATAGGTGCACATATGTCACTGTGATATGAATCTTTTAATTTTTGTGTATATATACCTAGCAGAGCGATGGCTGGGTCAAATGGGACCTCCAATCCTAGATTTTTGAGGAATTTCCAAACTGTTCTCCACAGGGGTTGTACAAGTCTACATTCCCACCAACAGTGGAGAAGGGTTCCTTCTTCTCTGAAGCCTCGCCAACATTTGTTGCTGGCTAATTCTGAGATGACAGCCATTCTTTGTGGAATGAGATGAAATCTTAATGTTGTTTTCATTTGCATTTCTCAAATGACTAGTGATGTTGAACATTTCTTCATATGCTTCTTAGCTGCTTTTATTTCTTCCTCTGAAAAGTGTCAGTTCATTTCAGATGCCCATTTTTGAATTGAGTCTTTAAATTTGGGTGGATTGATTTTTTTGAGCCCTTTATATGTTCTAGATAGTAGCCCTTTGTCTGAGTGGTAGATGGTAAAGATTCTTTCCCATATTGTCGGTTGCCTTTTCACTTTGCTGGTGGTTTCTTTTGCTGGGCAGAAACTTCTCAATAGGATGAGATCCCATTTAATGATTTCTTCTACCAGTCCTTGTGCTATTGGGGATTTGTTCATGAAATCTTTCCCAAAACCAATGTCTTCAAGAGCTTTACCTAACCTGTTTTGTTGCAGGTTTAGTGTGTCTGTTTTAATATTTAGGTCCCTAATCCATTTTGATTTTATTTTATTACGTGGTGAAAGAGCTAGGTCTAGCTTTAGTCTTTGGCAGGTTGAAGTCCAGTTTTTCCAGCACCATTTGTTAAAGAGGCTATCCTTCCTCCACTGAGGGTGTTTGGCTCCTTTGTCAAAAATGAGCTAGCTTAGTGTGTCTGGAGTTGTTTCTGGATCTTCAGATCTACTCCATTGGTCCTCGGGTCTGTTGCTTTGCCAGTACCATGTGGTTTTTATCACAGTGGCTTTGTAGTACAGTTTCAAGTTGGGGATCGTAATATCCTCCATCATGTCCTTATTGCTTAGAATTGCTTTCTGATTCCAGAAGAATTTCTGAATTATTTTTTCTAGATCTGTGAAATATGCCTTTGGGAGTTCAATTGGGATTGCGTTGAATCTGTATAGTAATTGTGGGAGTATAACCATTTTGATGATATTGATTCTTCCAACCCAGGAACAAAGGATGTCTTTCCATTTTCTGGTATCTTCTTCTATCTCCTTTTTCAGAGTGCTATAATTTTCACAGTAGAGGTCTTTCATCTCCTTTGTTAGATTAATTCCTAAATATTTCATTTTTTTGGGTGCCTCTATGAAGGGGATTGATACCCCAATTTCTTGCTCAGTGAACCTGTTGTTTGTTTATATGAAGGCTAATGATTTTTGAATATATGATCTTTTTGATGATTCTCTGTATTCTGTTTGTCAGTATCTTATTGAGGATTTTTGCATCAATGTTTGTTAAGGAGGTTGGCCTGTAGTTCTCTTTTTTAGTTGAGTTTTTCTCTGCTTTTGGAATCAAGGTAATGATTACTTCCAGAAATGAATTTGGTAGTACTGCTTCCCTTTCAATATCATTAAAGAGTTTGAGAAGTAGCAGTGCTAACTCTTCTTTAAAAGTTTTGCAGAATTTAGAAGTAAAGCTGTCTGGGGCTGGGGATATAGCTCAGTGGTTCCAATGCCTGTCTTGCAAGCACAAGGGCCTGGGTTCGATCCCCGATAACCAAATAACAATACTGGATGTGGAGACTCACCCCAGCAGCAATCAGCACCACATACCACAGTGCTGGGCTTGGTGGCTCACGCCTGTAATCCCAGCACTCAGGAGGCAGAGGCAGGAGGATTGCTGTGATGTGAGTTTGAGGCTGAGCTCAGGGCCAGCCTGAACTACAAAGCGAGACCCTGTCTCAAAAAAAAAAAAAAAAAAAAAAAAAAAGAAGTAAAGCCGTCTGGACCACGGTTTTCTTTATTGGCAGGTTTTTTTAAATTAAATTTTCAATTTCACAGACTGATATTAGGGTGTTTAACATTTCTATATCTTCTTCATTCAGCTTTGCAAGTTCATATGTGTTTAGAAGTCTATCCATTTCTTCTACATTTTCCATTTTATTGAAGTACAAATTTTCAAAAGAGGTGTTTATTATCCTCTGGACATCCTCTGGGTAAGTGGTAATTTCTCCCCTTTTCATTCCTAATGGCATACATATGAGTCTTTTCCTTCCTTTGTTTGATAAGGTTGGCTAAGGGTCTGTCAATTTTGTTTATCCTTTCAAAGAACCAGCTCTTGATTCATTGATTTTTTTTTGTATCATTCTCTTTGTCTCCATTGCATTAATTTCTGTTCTGATCCTTATAATTTCTTGCTTAGTATGAGCTTTGGGTTTGTCTTGGTCCTCTGTTTCTAGTCACTTGAGGTTCAGCATTAGATTGTTTATTTGCGCTTGCTCTGTTTTCCGGATGTAGGTGTTCGCTGCTATGACTTTTCCTTGTAGAACTGCTTTCCCATAAATTTCTATATGTTGTATTGGAGTTATTATTTAGTTGTAATAACTGTTTAATTTCTTCTGTGACCCATTGGTTGGTCAGCAGAGTGCTTTTCAGTCTCCATGTATTTGTGAGGATTCTGGACTTTCTTTTGCTATTCAGTGCCAATTTCAAGACACTGTGGTCTGACAGTATACAGGGGATAACTTCAATTACTTTGCATTTACTTAAACCTGCTCTATGAGCCAGCACATGGTCTATTTTGGAGAATGATCTGTGAGCAGCTGAGAAGAATGTAAATTCTGACTTTGTGGGGTGAAATACTCTCAGGCATCTATTAAGTCCATATGCTAAAGAGTTTGGTTTAGCTCAAGTATTTCCTTATTGATTTTCTGTCCAGTTGATCTGTCTCTTGTGACAGTGGGGTATTGAAGTTCCCTACTATTATTGTATTAGTGTTATCTGGTTTTTCATGTCGATTAATATTTGTTTTATATAGTTGAGTGCATTAGAATTTGGTGCATAGATATTTAAGATTGTTATTTCTCTTGGATTTTTTCCCTATATGAAAAGATAGTGTCCTTCTTTGTCCCTTTTTATCAGTTTTGGCTTGAAATTTCTATTGTCTGCAAATAGCCTCTCTTGCTTTTTTGCAGTTTCCTGTCACATGGAGAATCGTTTTCCATCCCTTTACGTTCAGTCTATGGCTTTCTTTCTCAATTCGGTGTGTTTCTTTTATGCAGCATACTGTAGGATCTTGCTTCTTGATTTGTTCTGCCAGTCTGTGTCTCTTAATTGGCGCATTGTGTCCATTGACATTAATGGTTATGACTGATATAGACAGGCTTAGTGCTGTCAAGTTTTCCTGTTCTTGGCCCTTATATTCTTTTCTTTTTTCCCTTTTTCCATCAGTTTCATGTTTGGCCCAATGGGTTGACTCTTGGGTCTCATGGGTTTGTAACTTTCCTATTTTTCTCCAAGATATTCTTTAGAATGTTTTGGAGTGCAGGTCTTGTATTAGTGAAGTTTTTCAGGTATTTTTTGTCATGGAAGTATCTTATTTCCCCCTCTATTCTGAAGGATAGTTTTGCAGGATAGATCAGCCTGGGTTGGAAGTTGTTTTCTTCCAAGCTTTGAAACACTTCACTCCAGGCTCTTCTTGCATTGAGTGTTTGGGTTGAAAAGTCTGCTGTGATCCTGATGGGTTTCCCTTGGTATGTAATTGTTTTCTTTTCTCTGGCTGCTTTCAGTATTTCATTCTTTTTTTTTTTTTTTTTTTTTTTTTTTTTTTTTTTTTTTTTTTTTTTTTTTTTTTTTTTTTTTTTTTTTTTTTTTTTTTTTTTTTTTTTTTTTTTTTTTTTTTTTTTTTTTTTTTTTTTTTTTGGCTATCTGGAACCTTTATAATTATATGCTTAGGTGTAGATTTATTCACATCATGGCCATGTGGAGTTCTATATGCTTCATATATTTTTATGTCCAGTTCTTTTCCTTTTCCTGTGAAGTTTTCTGCCATTATCTCTGTGAACAGTTTTTTTGTATGTCTTTTGTATTGTCTCCTGCTTCCTCAGTGACTTCAATCAATCTTATGTTATTCTTCTTTGAATTGTCTAGGAGTTGTTGGATTGATTTCTCATTATCACTTGCCATTTTCCATAATTTATGCATTTTCTCTTCATTGGCTGAGATCCTGTCTTCTAGGTCTGAAATTTGGTCTTCTGCCATACTCATTTTATTCACAAACTTTCATTTTGTTTCTTAATTAATGGGACCACTACTTGTGGCTGTTTAAAAGGTTCCATTGCTTTCACTATCGCAGATTCTATCAACTCCCTGATTTCCTCTTTAGCCTTGATAATCATATTATTAACTGTGTACAGTGTCCTTGTTTTCATCTCAGAGATCAGTTCTGATTTTCATTTTACTAGATCTGCTTTGATTACCATCTCAAAGTGTCCTGGTGATTGAGCTTCAGACTTCTCCATTTCCCTTCCCTTTATATTACCTTGGGGTGAAGATCTCTGCATCCGAAACTTTGAATTTTTCCTCATTTCTGAACTTTTGTTGCTGCTGTTGTTTTTGGTTTTATATCTGCCATGTTGTTTGTTGCAAGTCTCTTTCTTTCTAATATTTAGGACTTTTATGATATCAGTATTTCCTGGGTTGTTCTTGGGTTTGCAATGGGCCCTAAATAATCCTAGTTTTGGCACACCATAGAAGGCACTCAAACAGAATAGTCAGATCACCTAGGTTGAAAAGCACTGGTTAGTGGAGGCTGGCAGGCCCCAGCCCCGGGCGCAGGTGCCTAATTACACTGCCTGAGGTTCCAACAGACTCAGCTGCATCCAGTTTACCTAGAGTGTCCCTGGGCATCCATGGTGTGATTGGCGTGGAGGCAGGCAGGCCCTAGCCCTGGGAGCAGGTGCCTAATTATGCTGCCCAAGGTTCTGGCGGACTTGGCTGCATCCAGTTTATGTAGAGTGCCCCTGGGCATCCATTGTGTGGTTGGTATGGAGGCAGGTAGCCCCCGGTCCCCTAGGGTTATTTTTTTAATAAAATAAAACTATTATTGCAATACAGTTACAGATTAGTTCTTGTTAAACAAACTGCAACAAAGGATGATCCAAGAGACTTGAATTTTAACTGTGGAAACTTACATGTGTATACACACACACACACACACACACACACACACACACACACATACACACACACACACACACACACACACACACCCTGATACTAATGACCAAATTCAGACTCTGTGCTTCCCAGGCAGATGTGGTGTGTTGCATTTACTCTGAAACCTGTCCCATTGACAGTTTTCCTTACCTCCACCAATGGGTTCACCACCCATTGAACTGACCAAGCTAGAAATATCAAACTTATTCTCTGAAGCTCCTTTCTCATCTTCCTAAGTCAATGCCTTTCAAGTGTCCATGCTATCTTCTAAGTATACAAACTTACTGTAGTGTATCTACTTCTGTGTCTACTATATGTGTATATTGTATCATAATCTCCACTGTCTCTTCTTCTTCTTCTTTTTTAAGTGTTATGAGACAGGGTCTAGCTTTGTAGTTCAGGCTGCTCTTGAACTCAGCCTTGAACTCAGAAATTCTCCTTCCTCTGCCTCCCAAGTGCTGGGATTAAAGGCGTGAGCCATCACACCTGACACTGTGCTATGTGGTACTGATTGCTGGTGGGCGTGAGTCACCACACCCGGTATTGTTGTATATGGTTACCAGAGATCGAACCTGGGCCCTTGTGCTTGCAAGACAGGCGCCAGAACCACTGAGCTAACTCCCAGCCCTCCACTGTCTCTTCTAAAGCTTGATTTCTCCACTGACTTAAACACGTCAACAACCTCCTTAGCATACTTATGCAATCCTCAATCTCTTTCCTTTTACTTTCCTGAAACCCTCTTCTCTAGCAGCTGGTTTTGTTTTGCCCTACCCTGTGTATCTCCAACATCCCCAGCTCTTTCTTACTTCTGTCTTTGTGTGTCATGTTCCATTAGCCTGCAAAGTGCTGTCTATTTTATCACATAGGCAGCTTAAGAATCACTTCAAATCTCAGCACAAGTGTGGTCTTTCTGTGAAGTATGCCTTGATGTCCTCATTTCACATCTGTGGCAGAAGCATGCATGCTTCTCACTCAGTGGTCTCCTGATGTCCCAATTTCTCAGCTAGCTTCCGATGAGGCAGAGCCACATGGCTTCCTCTGGTCGAAGAGCTGTCAGTGGAGGTGAGATGTGCCTCTGTCTAGAACACTTGAGAGCAGATGCATGACCCTGACCCTCAGACTCTTTTCTCCAGTTGGCAGCTGGGAAGGTTTGTGATGATATAGCAAAGTTACAAAATGTAAATGCCTTCTACACACCACATGAGATGGGATGCTCTGGAAAGTTCTCTGACCTGCATTAGGCTTCATCTGAGCAGCAAAGAGACTTTGGTTGGTGAAATCTTTGAGCTCTGGGGCTTACTGCTCCCATAATATAACCTGCTCAATGCTACATATCTCTAGTTAGCTTTTTGTTATGTTAATTCCGGTAAACTTTCTTTTATATTCTAAACCTTCAGGTTCAGACACTGTGCTTTATTTTACATCTAACACAATGTTATGCATACTTATTGAAAATGAACGCAGCATCTTTAAATTTAATCTCCAAAATTGTCCTTTTCTCCCTTACCAGTGTCAGCACTAAAATTGTCATTCAAGCCAGAAACCAGGAGCATCTTTCTCATTGTCCTTTAAAGTTTTCTTTTTCTTTCTTTCTTTCTTTCTTTTTTTTTTTTTTTTTTTTGCAGTACTGGGGGTCCAACTCAGGCCCTTGTGCTTGCAAGGTATGCACAATCCCACTGAACTAGATCCTAGGCCTGAGAAACATATTTTATAATTTTTAAATATGACCATAATACTTCCATACTTAAATAATTCCCAGCTGTTTAATATTATCTTAGATAATTTTCAGTAGCCTCTGTATTTTTATATATAATTTAGGTTTAAGTGTGTTCAAGGTATTGTCTTGTTTTACCTGCATTCCGCTATTTCCAGTTTCTGACACCTAATTGGTAGTAAATGAATGGCAGATATTGGATTGGCCTTTGCTTTGCCTTAGGATAGAAATCAATGAATAAATACCTGGAAAATAGGAGCTCAACATGGATTTATTGAGTATATGACCAATCACATATCCTCAAGCAAATAAGAATTTCTCATATATTCTGAAATGCTTTATTCCTGCGTATTCTTCCTTTTTTCTTTTTAAAACAAGGTCCACTTTGTAACTCAGGCTGGTCCTGAGCTCATTATGTAGTCCAGGCTAGTCTTAAACTTGTGGCAATTCTCCTGCCTCTGCCCCCTGAGTGCTGGGATTATAGGTGTGAGCCATCACACCTGGCTTCTTTCCCTCCTTCTAAACCGGTTTACAACCCTTGCAACCTGTAGAATTCTAATCTCTGGCTCACTTTCTTTCTTACTGAGGAAGAACATTCTTTGAGTGCTAATTTGTATCTACCTATACATGTCAATTTCAAGCATGCTTCAAATTTTATACTGTATTGTAAATATGCTAGAAACTTTTTTTTTTTTTTTTTTTTTTAGGTTTTTTGAGACAAGGTCTCGCTGTGTGGTTCAGGCTGGCCCTCAGCTCAGCCTCAAACTCACATCACAATCCTCCTGCCTCTGCCTCCCGAGTGCTGGGATTACAGGCATGAGCCACCACGCCCAGCACTGTGGTATGTGGTACTGGCTGCTGCTGGGCGTGAGTCTCCATGCCCAGTATTGTTATGTGGTTACCGGGGAATCGAACCCGGGTTCTTGCACTTGCAAGACAGGCGCCGGAACCACTGAGCTAACTCCCCGGCCCCTACTAGAAACATTTTTTACATTTCTGTGTTCAGTCTTCTTGACTGAACTGCAAATTCCACAAGAAGTGAAGCTGAGGGGTATGTTTGCTTAGAAGCTCTGGCTTCTGCTCACATCCTTAATCTGTCCTTGCTTCCCATTGTGTTCTGTTTTAGAGATCTTGTCATGCCCACTTTTGAAGGATCAGGAACGTGAAAGATAAATGGGAAATATGCTCAGCAGACACTATTGGAATGGATCCTTGCTTTGCCTCTGGGTACAAATAAACTTTGAGCTGACTTCTAGGACTTGGACTAGCGGGACGAAGTGCTTGGTGTTCATTGTCTTACTTGTACTGAGCTTTATCCTAAGGCACATTTTCCCCCTAACAATCAATCATATTTAATATACCTTTCTAGATGTAAGATATATTAGAAACAAAAATGGAGGAGAAAATTAAGTTTCTCTAAGCTTCTTTTAAATTTATTAAGAACCTGAAATGCCCCAGCTGTGACAACTGATTGATATGTCAGCTTCCTTAAATGAAACATTGCCTGCAACTAGGAAAACATGTTCCTGGGGAACGCATGAGCCGTGGAGGGTGAGTGGGTCGCGGACATGTGGCCTCACCTATTCCCCACCAGCACTGTTTCCCAACTCTACTCCCCAGGCCTCCACGAACTAAGCACCTTCGCTCCACCACGCATTTCTGTCATGTTTATGCTTCGACATAAAATATATGCCAGCCAACCATGGACTAAACCCTTGACACATGAACTACGTTAAGCTTCTCTTCCTTAAATTATGGCTATTAGGTATTGTGTCCAAACAGTAGGAAACTGACTATTTCACCAGATAAACTATTCTTGTTCACTGGAAATAATATTAATATCTAATTTGGGTCTACCTTCTTTTTTGTTTCAGTCTTTCAATTTCTCATTGCCACCAATATTTAAAAAAAAACAAGAGCTGGGCCAGGTGACATATACCTGTAATCTCAGCACTTGGGAGGCTGAGGCAGGAGGATCGCTGAGAGTTCATGGTCAGTTGGGCCTGCACAGTAAGTTCAAGTCCAGCCTGAACTGCATAGTGAGACCATGTCTCAACAAAAAGCAAAACAAAACAAAATATTCCAGAATCCTCCTCTCAGACCAAACCAAACAAAAGGAAAATCAAACAAATAAAACAAAACTCCAGAGCATACTTAATTTCCAGTGATCTGGAATGAGACATACCATATAAATAAAATGAGACATGTTTGTAAATTTATTCTTTGTCACCAGCCACTGCTCTGTTTCACCTGTGCTAAGCAGACTTTTCCCATGGCAGCTCTGCCGTGGCAATGGGAGACACATTCCATTTTCTGTAGCTTCAGAGTGGCTGTGTAATTATATATTGCAGATGAGGAGATAAACCTGATCAAGACGACAGCCTAATGAAAGATTCTTTCATGCACTCAACAGTGATATAGTGTTTTCATAAAGAATGTGCTAAGAAGGAAGTTCTAGGAGAAGAAATATTCCAACATTTCAGAATAACATAAAGCTACCCTACGGCTTATCATGATCTTTTTCACAAAATAAGAATAAAGTATTTTTCTTAGTTCTTATACTTACCTTTAAGAAAATTGTTCAAACAGCATACACGCAGAGCAAAGAAAATCCAGCCTTATAATTACTAACATTAAACTTAAAATATCTAAAAACACAATGCTTTAGATCTTTTTTTAAAAAAATCCTTAGAGACTTAAAGAGACAGGATTTTTGCATTTTGTTATTGTGAAATTACTTGAGCTTTGCTGCAATCCCCAGAAGGTGCTTTTATTGGTATATGACTGGTCAGTAACTATTAAATGTGGCAAACTTTGGGCTTTGAGATGAAAGACTCCTACTTTAGTTTTCACAACTGATAAAGTAAAAAAAAAAAACCTGGGCTCATCTTTAATATATACACAGCCAGATGTAGCTATTTATTTTACAGGTGAGATATAGCAGGTATATCTTACGTCTGTTGAGACCTGGAAGTTAGTTTTTTTATGAATTTTTAAAAAAAATTTTTTTTGAGACAAGGTCTCACTTTTGTAGCTCAGGCTGGCCCTGAACTCAGCCTCAGACTCGCAGCAATCTTCCTGTTTCTGCTTCCCAACTGCTGGGATTACAGGCAGGAGTCACCATGCTCAGCACTGTGGTATGTGGTACTGATTGCTGGTGGGCATGGGTCTCCACCCCCAGTATTGCTGTATGTGGTTACCAGGGTTCAAACCCAGGCCCTTGTGCTTGTAAGACAGGTGCAGGAACCACTGAGCTAAATCCCCTGCTCATTTATTTTTATTTTTATTTATTTATTCATTTATTTATTTGAGACAAGGTCTCGCTTTTGTAGTTCAGGTTACCCCTGAACTCACTCTATAGCCCAGGTGAGTCTTGAACTCACAACAATTCTCCTGCCTCTGCTTCCCGAGTGCTAGGATTACAGGCATAAACCACCGCACCCGGCATTGTGGTGTGTAGTTCCTGAGGACTGAATTCAGGACCTTGGGTTTGCCAGGAAGACGTCAGAACCACTAAGCTAAATCCCTGGCCTGGAAGTTAGTTTTTAAAACGTTATATTAGTCAGTCCTGGCTACCATAACAAATGTGTAGCATTGACTAGGCAGCTTAAACAACAGTAGTTCATCTTTTCACTGTTCTGAAAACTGGAAGTTTAAGAGCAGAGTGTGGCCCATTTTGTCCCTGATGAGGACTCTCTCCCTGGTTTGGAGACAGTTACCTTTTCCTTGTGTCCTTACTGAGAGACAAGTGTGGGAGGTGGGACGGGTGGAGACTCCTCTCTCTCCTTAGAGAGACGTTAACTCCATCAGACCAGAGCCCTCATGACCTCACTTATCCCTAATTATTACCTGAAAGCCTATCTCCAAAGTAGGTGTTGGGAATTCAACATATGTCATTGGCAGTGGAGGAAAATTCAGCTTGTAATAGAACTGTAAAGACTTTTCTGTCTGTTCTCTAAAAGTACTTGTGCCCATTGAAAGTTGCCATGGTGCCATTTTGCGAGAGCAATGTGTTTTACCTTAGCTGATCTTGCCTACATGACAGTCATTTCTCTTTGCCCTAGTATACAAACTAAGACCATAATGTATGATGTCTATTCTTTTATTCTTTTTTTTTTTTTCCACTTTTTTAAGACAAGGTCTTGCTAAACTCAGCAATCCTCCCACCTCTGCCTCCTCAGTGCTGGGATCACAGGCGTGAGCCAACATGCTCAGCACTGAGGTATGTGGTTCTGACTGCTGGTGAGCGTAAGTTACCACACCCAGCACTGTGGTTTGTGGTTACTGGGGATCAAATTTGGAACCTGTGCTTGCAAGGCAGGTGCCAGAACCACTGAGCTAAATCCCTGGTCCATGATGTGTAATTCTTGTGCAGTGATCTTTGTATAACATTACTGTGTGCAGACTATTTCTACAAATTGTTTAAAATTTTTAAAATTTGAAAAAAATGTATTAATTTCTACTGATAAGCAATACATTTCTTCAAAAATAAGCTATGTGTAGTGGTATATACCTGTATCTCCACATATTCAGGAAGCTGAGGCAAGAGGATTTAAAATTTGAGGTCAGGGCGGGGGATTTAGCTAAGTGGTTCAGGCGCCTGTCTTGCAAGTGCAAGGACCTGGGTTCGATCCCCCGGTTAACCACATACTATACTGGACGTGGAGACTCATGCCTAGCAGCAACCTGTACCACATACCACAGTGCTGGGCACGGTGGCTCATGCCTGTAATCCCAGCACTCGGGAGGCAGAGGCAGGAGGATTGCTGTGATGTGAGTTTGAGGCTGAGCTCAGGGCCAGCCTGAACTACAGAGCGAGACCCTGTCTCAAAATAAAATAAAATAAAATAAAATAAAATTAAATTAAATTTAAGGTCATCCCTGTGCAATTTAGTGAGACTCTATCTCAGAATTTAAAAAGGGTGTAGATTGTAGCTCAGTGTTCCCTGTGATCAATTCTCAGTGCCATAAACAAACAAAAACATCATAAATAATAATAATGCATACATAAAGAGCTCATTATTTCAGACATAATTATCAAACCTGTAAGAATTTTCACTTGTGATGAATGGACAATGATACATGACTGACACTGGCCATTCCCACGTCAGTGCAGGGAGAAGCAGTTTTACATCGTGGTGAAAACAAAGACTCTGAAGCCCAACTGCCCATATCTCTGTTACTTAACAGCTGGATCATCTCGAGTGAGGTTCTGAGTCCCTCCTCACCCATGTGTTCTATACAGAGAGGCAACAGCAAGACACACACCTGCTGGGACTGTTGCAGAAACTGAAGGAAGCAAAGTATGTGTGGAGCATTTAAAAAGTTATTGGCAGGTACAAAATTCCCGGTAAGGATTTGCCACTGTTGTGTGGCATGAAGAACGTTGGCTTTGGGTGGCCCACACCAAGCCCGAGTCCCGTGCTCATGAGCTGCCGAATGACTCTGGGCAGCTTCCATCCTATCGCACCGCTTCAGTTTCTTTGTCTGAAAAGAGGTGAGTACTACAAGTGAAGGCTAGTTGAAAGGATAGAGGTAAAATGCTTAGAAGGGGTCTAGCGCGTGGTGAGTGCAGAGTAAATGGTGGCTATGGGTACTGTGATCATACTCCAGAGGCTGTATACTCAGGTCCTGAAGAGCAAGTGAAGCATCAAATGACAAATATGGTATCAAGTGAAAAATTTACTCAGTGTAGATTGTGATCATAACATGTATATGAAATGTACCAATAAAAGTATTATATCTTGTTTCTGCAGCTCGGAGAATAACTTAGGGTCACATATTTTTAGTAGTCACATGACTTCAAATATCTATCTTGCTTATTAGAAGAATACCTTTTTTTTTTGGGAGCTTCTATGTTATGCTATGCCCAGGAACCAGCGGCTGTTGGTGAGTGTCAGGGGTCAGCTCGGATGACCCTGTCTGCTATTGGAAGGACATCACTGTCCATCACAGAGCCTACTGTGGCGGTCAGAGAGGGGCCGCTGTTTACACTCCTTTTGCCGTTTGCTCAAACCACGGTCCTCTTCCTTGTCTCCCTGTTGTACAGCTAGGCCAGTCTTTATGACCTGACTCAAGAAATCAAGGTGCCCATTAATAGCAGACAAAATAGTAAGAAAGAGCCAGAAAATCTGAAAATGTTTGGAAATTAAGCGACATGTTTTTAAGTAACCCAAAGGCCAAAATAAATGTGTAACGGGAATCAGAAAATATTTTGAATAATAATTCTAAGTCACATCAAAACTCAAGAGATGAAGCTAATACAATACTTGGAAAGAAATTTTTATCGTTAAGTTCTGTCCCAAGAAATAAATGACTTTAATTAATTGTCTAAGATTTCATCTCCTGAAGTGAGAACAGGATATTGAATTCAAAGCTGAAGGAAGGAAATAATAAAAAGCATAAAATTAATGACATAATAAACAAATAATAGAGAATATTTCTGGCAAGGCCAAAAGCTGGTAATGATTAATTAAAGTGATAAGTCAGGCATGAGGTGCCTGCCTATAATCCCAATGTAACAAGATTGGAGAGACAGGAGTGAGGATTCTATTAGACAGTAAAACAGCAGCCCCAAAATGGAGTCAGGAAGCTCAGTCTCCTGAGTCAGAACCCTCCAGGGATCTTACAGAGGTATCTGCTAGGTGTCCTTCAGCAGTCTGAGACTTTCCCGGAGTATGTTGGGGCAGGACACTGGCTCAAGGGCGCACAGGCCCTGCCCAAACACTGCATAGATTGAATCCTTTAAAAAATGTAACCTCCTATAGGGTAGAGATTACTCTGCTTACACAGCGGTCAAGCTTCTTTCTGAATCTTTTTAAAACCTTCTTTGCATTTTACTCTGAACTCCCTCCAGGCCAGGAAGCTTTCCTACTTCCTTGACTTGGTATCTTTTATTTTCTTCCCTTTAGTTTTAGAGTAAACTTGCTTGCACCCTCCCTCCTCTGTGGTTTCATTCTTTGTCACTGTGGGGCACACTCGCACTCTGGTAACATCAGCACTTGGGAGGATTACAGCTAGTTCAAGGCCAGGATGGGCTACACAGTGAGTCCCTTCAAAGTCAGCCTGAGCTATTTAGGAAGACCCTCTCTCAACAGAACAAAAACAGAACCCCCCACCCCCCCAAAAAAACCCAACAACCCACCAAGGACCAGGGAGTTAGCTCAGTGGTTCTAGCATCTGCCTTGCAAGCTCCAAGTCCTGAGTTTGATCCCTGGTAACCACATACAATGTTGCAGGGGGTGAGGGCTCAAGCCTATAATCCCAGCACTCTGGAGGCAGAGGCAGGAGGATTGCTGAGAGTTTGAGGGCTGCCTGGGCTACACAGTGAGCTCAGGGCTAGCCTGAACTACAAAAGTGAGACTATCTCAACATCTCCCTCCAAAAAACTCAAATCCCTGCTAAACCATAGTAAATTAAGTAGAAAACACAATGTTGGGAATGAATAAAGTTCCTACTATGTTAAAAAGAAAGAAATAATTTCTATGCCAACAAATTTAAATTATAGATGAAATTGAAAATTCATTGAAAAACACAACTTCTTAAAATTCAACACTGAAGAAAGAGAAAATTTAAACTGTATAGTAGTAGTAGTACTATATTTATGCTAAAAAGGGGACCTAACACACACACACACATTCATAAACATGCAAACACAGCCTGTGTGGTCTCACTGATGAAATTTTCCCAGCATTTATAGATGAAATATACTTAAAATGACCTTTCTAGAAAATAGAGAAAAAAGATATTTCCCAATTTGTTTTAGAAGCTAGCATAATTTTGACATTAATTCCTGATAAGTATGTCTATTTTTTTTAGAATAAGAATACTAGAGAATATAAGAGGATAATTTATCTCATTTGAGATGGATGAAATAATCCTACATAAAATATTAGAAACAATGTAATCAAATTGAATTCTAGGAGTATGAATTTGGTTTAACATTAAATAATCTTTGTAATTCACTGCATTATAAATTTATAACAGAAACATCATATGTACATATCAGTGATACAGAAAATCAGTAATAAATTCTAAGCTTTATCACTAAAAATCTTATCAAACTAGTTATAAGAGTCTTTAATTTAATAAAAGATAAATACAAAACATGTACAACAAACATTTCCGTTAATGGTAAAATGTGAAAAATCCTTCCTGAGACCAAAAACAAGATAAATGTGTCACTGTCTCCATTTTTATTCAACACTGCATTAGATAGACATCCTAACAAGTTCCAAGTAGAAAAGGAAAAAAAAAATCTAAAAAATATTGAAAGTGAAAAATAAGAAACAAATCTATCACCATGCATAGATGATCTAATTGTGTAGACTGAAGCTCTAGGAATTTATAAAGTATTGTGAATAAGTGAACCTTTTATTCAACATATTACTAGAGTACTATCTCAGGGGACTATACAAAAGAAAGTTAAACAAAAGACATCAAAATTGAAACTAACAAAATTATCACTATTCACAGGTGACAATGTATTCACTGATAATGATAAAGAATACATTAAAAACTACTAGATTTTTAATAAGCTCAATAGGGTTATATAGGATACAAAGTTTATGAATATAAAATCAATTGATTTCAATTGGAATTGTAAAGAATTCAAAAATGAAATTTAAAATAGCAATGAAAAATACAAAATATTGTTATAATTAATTTTATTCATACACTTTTGATATAATGATCACATTCATAAAAGGGAATTTGTACTTATACATGATATATTGTGATTATTTTTCCCCATATTCCTTTCCCTTCAATTCTTCATTCCTTCTTCCTCTCCCCATGTATGAAACTTTGTTTATATTGTTTTTTATTTTAATGGTGAGAATTATGTATACTTAGAATGAGCTGGACTCAGTTAGAGGAGCTCAGTTTTGTTGGCAACATCCAAAGCATCATAAACAGAGCCAATGAAGCATGCGCCTTCTCTCCATCATGCCTGATCAGGGCATCGACCTTGGCCTCGTGAGGGTCACAGAGCATCTTCGCTGCTTGTTTGACCGGGTGCTTGCTGGCCTCAACATCCACAATGAACAGCAGCGTGTTCTTGTCCTCTGTCTTCTTTGTGTCTGACTCTGGTCAGGGGAACTTGATGATGGTGTAGAGATCAAGCTGGTGTCTCCTGGGGGCGCTCTTCCCAGAGTATCTGAGCTGCCAAGGAGCCGCAGTGCCTTGGGACAGTGGAAGGTGGGTGATGTGCGGGTCATTTTGTGGCTGGGGATGCCTTTCAGCACTGCCTTTGTGGCTTTCAAAGCTTTTGCTTTGGCTTCAGCTTTGGGTTGGGCAAGAGCTTCCTTCTTCGTCTTTGGCACCATATTGGTTTTTTAAAAAAATATTGTTTTCCTTTCATTTAAAAATTTGTAAAAATGGGGCCGGGGAGTTAGCTCAGTGGTTCCGGCGCCTGTCTTGCAAGCGCAAGGGCCCAGGTTCGATTCCCCAGTAACCACATAACAATGATGGGTGTGGATCCACACCCAGCAGCAACCAGTACCACAAACCACAGTGCCGGGCGTGGTGGCTCACTCCTGTAATCCCAGCACTCGGGAGGCAGAGGCAGGAGGATTGTGATGTGAGTTGGAGGCTGAGCTCAGGGCCAGCCTGAACCACAAAAGCGAGACCCTGTCTCAAAAAACCTAAAAAAAAAAAAAAAAAAAAAAAAATTTGTAAAAATCCCTATTCCCTTCCTCAGTTGTGTTTCCTTTCTCATTTAAACATTTTCTCCAGAAATAAGAGATATCTTTCCATTTTCTGCTATCACTCCAATTTCCTTTTTCAGAGCACCACAGTTTTCAATGAAAAGGTCTTTCACTTCCATTGTTAGACTGATTCCTAACTAGTTCACTCTTCTGAATGCTATTGTAAAAGGTGCTGTTTCTTTAATTTCTCTCTCAGGAGTTTGTTATTCATGTACTGGAATGCTATTGATGTTTGAGTGTTGACTTTCTATCTTGCTATGTTACCAAGTTTGACTATTAAACCCTACAGTGTTTTGGTGGAGTTTTGGGGTTCTTTTATATAGAGTCGTATGTGGTTACCTGGGATCGAACTTGGGACCTTGTGCTTGCAAGGCACTGGAACCACTGAACTAAATCCCTGGCCCCTGAATTTTCCATCGTATTTGAGTATAGGTTTTCAAAGTAGGTACTACTAAAGAATCTATATGAGTACTTGCCTTTCATTCCTAATTGCATGGATTTGGGTTTTCATTTTTAAAAAATTAAGTTGGATAGTAATTTATTTATTTAATCTTTCAAAAAATCAACTTTTTGATTCATTGATTCTTAGTATTCTTAGTTTCAATTGCATTAATTTCTGCCCCAATATTTATAATTTCCTTCCTCATATGTACTTTGGGTATAACTTATTGTTTTTATAGAAGTTTGAGGTTCAACATTCGGTTATTTATTTGAGTGCACTCTATTTTTCTAATGTGGGAATTCACTACTATAAAATCCTCTCATAGTACAGGGAAGCAAAATTTGGAATTCTTTTGATGGTGGAAATTAATAAGCTAATTCTAATTCTAAAATTATATGGAAATGTAAAGAGCCAAGGTGGTCTTGCAAAAAGTGCTGAAGAGCATGTACTACTAGATATCAACACTAATTTTTTGTTTTTGAGGTGGTGTCACTGTGTAGGTTTGGCTGTTTGTGAACTCATGACTAGTCCGGACTGGTTGTCAACTCATGGAGATCCTACTGCCTCAGTCTCTTAAGTGCTGGGATTACACTAAATTAGTTTTGTTTGTTTTGTTGAGACAGGGTCTTTCTATGTAGTTCAGGGTGGCCTTGAACTCTCTATGTAGCCCACACTAGCCTTGAACTCATAGTGATCTTCCTGCCTCAGTCTCCCGAGTGCTGGAGTTACAGGTGTGTGCCACCACACCCAGCTGCATCAAATTATAAATCTACAATGAAGTAAAATATAGTTACCTGAAACAGACCACTCACGCACAAAATGGGTAGCAAAGATCACACTGCATAGTAACAGAGGAAAGGACAATCTTTTCAGTAACGATGTCAGTGTACCCATGGAAAAATATATCTTGATTCTGTGATAATTAATTGATGGTATCCACTGGAGAAAGAAACACCCAACTAGATTGGCTCAGCATAGTTCTGTGGGTGGAAGGCCCACTCTGGAGAGGACTGATTCTATTTCTTTGGAGGAGCTGCAGTCGTTGCCTTCACCTTGGATGTCATCTTTTGGCTTCCAGTGTGGACTCTTCACATTCCAACACCAGCCCTTCAGGATTCCAGTGCAGACCATTTAGCCTTCTGGCAGACTACACTGCCTCCTGATACGGACTTACATGGAAGACCACGGTTAGTTGCAGGCCTTTAACTGGATCCTTCAGATCTGTAATGTGCAGACAGACCTTTTGTACTCTTTCACATCTGACTCTGGGAAGTCACTGTGAGACAATCTTGTGAATTCTTATCTATTTGTATACCTTGTATTATATCTATTTCTCTAGTAAGCACTTATGGATACAACTTCAATCTCATAATATACACAAAAGTCAGTTCTAGGTGGACTACAGATTTAAACATAGCTGGGTATGGTTAATATGCCTGTGGACCCAACTTACTTGTTTTGAGACAGGGTCTTGCTTTGTAGTTCAGGCTGGCCCTGAGTCACTATGTAGCCCAGGCAAACCTCCTGCCTCTGCCTCATGAGTGCTGGGAGTAGAGGTATGAGCCACCATGCCTGGCACTGGGGTATGTGGTTCTGATTGCTGTGAGTTTCCATGCCTGGCACTGTTCTATGTGATCACCAGGAATTGAATTTGGAACCCTGCCCTTGCAAGGCAGGCCCAGAACCACTGAGCTAAATCCCCAGCCCTCTTCCTTTAAAAATTAGTGAAATGGGCCGGGGATTTAGCTAAGTGGTTCCAGCGCCTGTCTTGCAAGTAAAGGGCCTGGGTTTGATCCCCAGTAACAACATACAGCAATGCTGGGTGAGGAGATTCACCCCCACCAGCAATCAGTATCACCTACCACAGTGCTGGGCGTGGTGGCTCATGTCTATAATCCCAACACTCAGGAGGCAGAGACAGAAGGATTGCTGTGATGTGAGTTTGGGGGCCAGCCTGAACTACAAAGCGAGAACCTGTTAAAAAAAAATTAGTGTAACTATGTAAAGATGCCTCAGAGATGGTATATAGGGCTGGGTGGGAAAGGACTTTAATTCATGCAAGAAGAACCTTGTCTTTACTGAGCTTGTCTGTAAAACATAGTTTATGTTGTTATGCTTGGTTCTTGGTTACACTAAGAACTGAGGCAGGATCTGTAAGCTAAACACAGAGTATCATGTATAGTTTCTGTAACTTTGAAGAGAGAAATTAAAATTCTCTCCCAGTACCACAGTAATTTTCAGCTAATTTTAAATTCCCATTTGATAATCTAAAAACTGTGGAAATGTAAGAAATGCAAGGGGAGCTCTTTCCTTACCCTCAACACAGCAGAGGAGGAAGGAGGCAGATTTGGACATGGGCCAGACCCTGAGGGCGCTCACCCTGATCTGTCTCCCTCCTCACCTACAGCACTTGTTTGTCACTTCAGCTCTATGTTGGTAACATCATCCTCTGCTCTAATAATTTTGTAAAAAGAAACAGAAGTATGTAATTATAGGCTAACGTTATATTAATGCATTAATGATTGTTATTTATAGGCTATGTTTCTAAAGATAATGCATATAATATGTGGTAGTTAGCTTTGGGAAGAATACAGGGAAACGAGGTCAGAAAGACTAAAAAATGAAAAAAAAACATTGGTAATTATAAAAGGCTAAAAAGGGACAAGTTACAACCTTCCCAACCCCCCCCCCCCCGCCCCTTACTACTAGGGATTGATCCAGGGGCCTTTGCATTGAGTAACATCCACAGACCTTTTTTTATTTTGAAATAAGTTTTAGCTAAGTCCCTAACTTGCCCAAGCTGGCCTTGAATTTGCAATCCTCCTGCTTCTGTCTCCTGAGTGCTGGGATTACAGGGGTGAGCCACCAAGACCAGTAGCAACCTTTTTTTTGAAGTTTGCTCAAGCTCCATGCTTTTCTGATCAGCTGGTAGAGCTGTACCTCTATTCATCTCTCTAGGTGTGGAAATGCCCAGTGATTGGCAAGGGACCAAAGCAGGCTGATGGGCATCCTTCCTGGAATTTTTTTTTTTGAGTCAGGGTCTTGCTTTGTGGTTCAGGCTGGCCCTGAGCTCAGCCTCAAACTCACATCACAGCAATCCTCCTGCCTCTGCCTCCTGAGGGCTGGGATTACAGCGTGAACCACCACGCCTGGCACTGTGTTATGTGGTACTGGTTGCTGCTGGGCGTGAGTCTCCACACCCAGTATTGTATGTGGTTACCAGGGATTGAACCTGGGCCCTTGTGCTTGCAAGACAGGCTCCGGAACCACTGAGCTAAATCCTCAGCCTTTTCCTGGAAGTTATTTACATAAATCCTGACAGGGAGTTCTTCCCATTTTTTAAAGTGGGACTTTAAAAAAAAAAAAAAACTTGGCATTTTCTTACTTGCACAAAACACTTACATCCTTTCGTCCTGTCTGTGTCTCTGCATGGACTGATGACCGACCACTAACGCCTTCATTAGAGAGCTCTGAATATAATTTGTCCCATACTTCCATATTTTTCCTCTAAACACCATGTATCTGGTTAGTAAATAAGGGACTTTTCAAGCAACTAACATGTATTTAGTTGGAATTTTTTGAAAAATAGAGCAACTTGCAGTAAAAAAAAAAATCTCATTAAAAATAGTATTCATGACTCTGGCATCTCCTTGGTACCTAAAGTACTCTATTAATATTATCCAATATCTAGTGTTCAGATTTCCCAAACAGTCTTAAAAATTCTGTTACTAAAATCTCTGAATCAAAATCCAAGGAACTGAACGACACTGTTATTATCAATAACCTCTCTTCGCATTAGCTGCTTCTTTCCTGCTGTAACACAATCCCTAGCACAATGGGATTAAGAGATGAAGTCAAGGTCTCTTCATGCACTTTGCAAATGTCAGGCGAGGCTCTGGTAATGAAATTATGTAGCAAATAAGCGTAAGTAAGAGCTTCAAATTAACTCAGAACACAGAAGAGAAAAGGAAACACATTCGTGTTGATTTTGCCGCTTTTGAAGTCTCTTTACCACTTATCCTCTCTATCTTTCTGGTAGAAAACGAGAGATTCACTCTTTAGTTTGCTAATATTAATAGTCCTGAAAATGTAAAATAAATGAAATGCATTAATATTTATTATACACTTATTAAATTACCTGTAGATTTATTTACAACGGACATTTTTATGTTCATTTGTTCTGAAGTGTAAGGAAGAACTGAAGATGTCTCCTTTAGGTATAAGTGAATATACTGATTTTGCTTCAACACAAGTATGAAAGGATTAAACATTATTATTGCCTTTACAACTTCCTTTTCCCTAAAAGAAGGTGCTGGGTAAACTGTTAGAGACGTTTAGTCATGAATAATCTCCATCCATCTCATCGAATAAACAAAAAATACCTGAAGGCAGTGATATACTCGAAAGGTAAGGTCTGCTTTTCTGGACGCCGCAGGCCTCCCTAGTCCAATTAGACCATTACACCTAAGGACTTCCTCCTCAGGAATCGTAGGGTCCACACTGACCCTAACCTAGTCACTTTATTGTAAATCTCCACTACCCTTGTCTTAACATGACTACTGGATCGTTCGTGTAGTGTTCTTATTTTTCTGAAAAGCTAGTCGCTGCATTCAGCTGCGCTCCCGCCACTCCGACCCAGGCGCTGCTCGCTCTATCTGTACTGGGTCGGTGCCCAGGTTCCGATCTCGGACTGAAACTCATGATCTTCTGGCTCAGGTTCTGCGAACTGAGTCATTCTGGCGCTGAGAATATTCCGTGACTCAGCAGGCCTGAAAAGGAGGATGTCAGAATCCAGATTATTTCGAGTCTTTTAAAGGCAAGCCGGAGAACACAAACAACACAGTGGAAGAATTTCGCAGTGGGTCGGCGTCCCCAGGGGAAAAATGTCATTCCATTCCCAGCCTTCCACTTCCTCCCTCGCCCGAGCGAAATCGCTGGTTACATTTTAATTTAGCGGCAGGAAATCGCTTCACAGAATTCATTTTGATGCTGCGACCAGGCCCTGCCCTGACACCCGGGGCCCCTCCTCGGAGGGCGCTCGCCGGACGGGGGCTCCCCTCCTGCCGGCCCACGGCCTGGCCGCGCCGACCGACACCTGGCTGGGCGGGGACTCGCCGGCCACCTCCCAAGCTGGCCGGCGGCCCGGAGGCCAGCCCCGAGCGACCTCGCCGACCGCGTCGCCCCCTTACGCGCCCCTCCCACTGGGGGGTCCCGGCCTCGCCTCCCCTCCCGGCATGCACCGCCCCGCCCCCACCTGATCCCCGCCCCCGCCCCCCGCCGCGGGCCGGAACGCGAGACGCTGCCGCCGGGGCGGACGCGCGGCCCGCGGCGCGGAGGGCGGGGAGCCTCAGAGGGGCCGCGGCACCGTCGGGAGGAGGCCGGGGCTGGGTTCTCCCCGCCCCAGACCCCACCCCGCCCGCCCGCCGACCCCACCCCCTGCTCCTTCCTCCCGGGTGCGCGCTCGGGGCCGCGCTCGGAAGTCGGGGGTCGGCGCGCACTGCGGGCTGCGTCCCGGGTGGGTGAGCGAGGCGGGAGGCGGCGAGCGGGGCACCGGTCTGCGAGCAGCGCCGTCCTCGCCAGGGGCGCCCACCAGCCGGCCAGTCTCTCCGGCGCCACCGTCGCCCGTGCGCGCGCGAGCCCGGCCCGGGCCCCGGGCGCAGCCGGAGCAGAGACCCCAGGCCGAGCGGACGCGCGGCGCCCTTGCCTTCCCGGTGGCCCGGCGCGCGCGCGGCGGGATGAAGGGCGGCATGCGGGCCGCGCCGGCCCTGCGCTCTCGGGGGCGGCTCTGGCCGGCTCTGGTGGTGCTGGCGGTCGCCGCGGCGTGCGGAGCCCGGGCGGCCATGGACGAGTGCGCGGACGAGGGCGGGCGGCCGCAGCGCTGCATGCCAGAGTTCGTCAACGCCGCCTTCAACGTGACCGTGGTAGCCACCAACACGTGTGGGACTCCGCCCGAGGAGTACTGTGTGCAGACCGGGGTGACTGGGGTGACCAAGTCCTGTCACCTGTGCGACGCCGGGCAGCCCCACCTGCAGCACGGGGCAGCCTTCCTGACCGACTACAACCAAGCCGACACCACCTGGTGGCAAAGCCAGACCATGCTCTCCGGGGTGCAGTACCCCAACTCCATCAACCTCACGCTGCACCTGGGTAAGCGGTGACAGCACTGTCCCTACTACTGCTCGCCAGCAGCCCAGCTCCGGGCTGTCCCCACCCTTGTTCCACTTTGAGGGGCTCAGGCAGAAGCGTGCGGGCTCTCTGCTTCCCGGCGTGGGCCGCGCAGACATTCCTTTCTCCAACTTCTAAAGTTGATCGGGCTCTTGACATCCGGTGAGGGCCGAGACGCTCCGCGCCGCACTGATCTCTGCTTTCCTGTGCTTTCTAACTTAACGGGATTCTTGCTTAATGACCTTTCGCCATTCCGATAGTTAGGACGTCGGTCTTTTTTTAACTTTAGCCTTAATCAGAAACACCCATCCTTACTTTTCTCTTTACTAGCTGAGCCATCCCAACGCATGATTACATAAAGACAGGAAGGTCCATCTTAAAGACTTTTGCTTTGAAAGTGTTTAGGTGTCTGTCTCTGGGATTGAGTGATTGCTATCTGCTCTGCTACGGGAATTCCAAGGGACGCAGTTGCCTTTACTGATCTCTTGTCTATATGTAATTAAACTAGAGATTCACTTTTAAAGTTACTCTTCTTGAGAGCTATTCAGCCTTAATTAAGAGCCACAAAGCTATTTCACTTCTAATGTGGGTACAGAGGAAGTGCCTGTACTCACTGTAATTGCTGGGCACAGTTTTGTCCCTGTGTAAAAAAGTTCTCACTCTCTTACCTTCTGCTTTGGTTCAAAGCAAATGCAGAAACGCACAGAAGTGAGTTTTTAGAAGTCAGGGAAGGAGTACACTAAAAACTGCATGGAAGGAAGTGGATGAGAAAGGACATATCTGAAAGCATTAAAAACGAGGTTTGATCTAGCCAAGTTTTTTTAATCACTGAGACATACAACAAGCAAACAATTTCATTAGTCTTTAACAGAGTAGCGTATGTGTGAGAAGCTGAGATTTGATTTGTAGGACTTGAGGCCCCCATTGCATTGGAGGACTGATTTTACCAGTAGCTGGCACTAATGAACTTCCAGAGAGAGCAGACTGCCCCGAGCCATTCTTCTGTCAAAGCAGGGTAATTCTATAGAGCTAATAACATTATTTGGGGTTGTTTGAAAGGGACATTTTGTAGGCAAATGGTTCTTTTGATCATGATTTGTATTTTTTCCCACTGCTCTCTAGCACACTAAACTTTAAGTATGAAGATTTCAGAAAAAGAATGTGATTTACAAAAAGCACCCTGTAAAGTGTAATTAAATTAGTGTGTGTGGAATAAATTTTAGAAAGCGGTATTTAACACCATCATAACCATGTATTTGTAGATTAGTCGTTAGATGAAACTTTTGAAAATAAGTTCGTAAAACTCACGGACACCTACTTTTCGGTGACTGAAGATATAGATTATCCAGTTGTTTTAAAAGTATTGAAAAATGTTAGCAGTAATATCTTGGGACAGGTGCTTTTTAAAAGATACTACAAGAGACTCACGGTTTCCCAAGATTTTGTGAGAATGGACTTTAGCTATTTTCTCCTGTTACAGTTTTAAAGTTGGCTAGCATTGTCTTCATAGGTTATATTCAATTTTTGCTAAAATTTTGACTTGTTGAAGTTTCTGTTTAGTTTTGAATACCCTTGAAGTCTAATTTTGTCCATTTTCAAATTAAAAAAAAAAATCAAAGAAACAGTATTGGCTGTATGTATCAAAGTTCCTGAATTTGAGTTGAAAAGTTTTGATCAATCCTGGCTTTCCTAGTTTTCTGTTGTACCTGGGAGGCAGCTAAGGTTTATTGTAGTGACTGTAGAGGTAGGTAGATTACTCAGTGGTTTCTTCCCTATTGCAGGAACTATCTGACAGAGTAGCAGAGGAATCAGCCAAGTTGAGTTGCGGCTGCTGGGAAGCAGATGCAGTAACTTTGGGTTACGGTAGTTACAGAAGGGATCTTGGAGTTCACCTCTTTAGGACTCCAACATAACTTTTTGTACTCTTTAAGAATGTTATATACTTGGACTTGTTTTTGTTGAAAAATTTTTTGTGTAATATCTTTGATAAATGATATTCATAAAACTGTTTAACGTGGGTAATGCATTGCGCTAGGAGGTTAAGACAGTTATGACGTGACCGTTGTGAAGTTTTCCACTCCAGTGTAATCTTACAGGACCACTGTTATAAAAGTGATTTCTCAGGAGAGAGACAGCCTTACGCAGCACTGGACTGTTATTATTTTTATTTCTTCCTCTGGTTATTTTTTTTTACCTCCCTTTATCATATGTTTTGCCTGTTTTATTCACTCCTGTTCCCCTAGTTCAGTGCCTGACATGTGGTAAGCACTCGGTAAATATTTGTAGAGTGACTAAGTTATCACTGGGAAGATTAAATCAAACCACAGATGTAAGATATAATAACAATTAGTATTTCAGAAAAAACAACAACAAAAAACTGCTTAAAACTGAAGAAAAAGACACTGTATAAAAAAATGGACTAGTATGCACTGTATTGTTTTTGCATCGGAAATGATGGCCAGGAGAAAATTATGTGTAGTGGAAGGGGAGGAAGATTTGTGTGTAGTAGTATTGACTCCTCCTTTCTTGTCAATGATAAGGATAACTTTTGTGTACATGAATATTAGGACCAACACTTCATGGCAAATAAGCAAGGCTTTAGTTTTCATGTATGTTGGAATATTCAGCATATTCACTTCCTGACTGTTTACTCCATAGGCTCTCGCTAACTAATTATTTCCCATGAATTCAAGTACCATGACTGTTTTGTGCATCCATTAAATTCCCCCCCAGTTCAGATTTCACATACCCTTAAACAAGTGATGCATGTTGTGCTCTGGCCTTACAGAGCATGTGAAACTCAAGTGAGCAGGCTGATTCAATTTGGCTGCCACTTTTGTAGGCTTCCTTTTGATGTTGAACTTTAAACACAGTAAACCTTAAACTAAGCCAAGTCAGATCACACTTTAATTGTAAGAAACATGTATGTTTGGGCATTGATCGCAAGTCATTTTCTGTTATTTTATTGTTTTTTTAGGTTTTTTTGAGACAGGGTCTCGCTTTGTGGTTCAGGCTGGCCCTGAGCTCAGCCTCCAACTCACATCACAGCAATCCTCCTGCCTCTGCCTCCCAAGTGCTGGGATTACAGGCATGAGCCACCATGCCTGGCACTGTGGTATGTGGTACTGATTGCTGCTGGGCGTGAGTCTCCACACCCAGTATTGTATGTGGTTACCGAGGATTGAACCCGGGTCCCTGTGCTTGCAAGACAGGTGCCGGAACCACTGAGCTAAGTCCCCGGCCCCATTTTCTGTTATAAAGGTGAAACATGACATGATATATTTTAACACAGTGTAAATGACAAGTGAATCTATCTTTATTTGCTAATTTTCATGCTCTAAAGACCACCATTCACAATTTCTTACGCAAACCTCCCATAATTTTTACTTAATGAGTTACATGATCATTGTAACTGGTACCCTTTCCAGCGGGTGAGACATATTTTAACAAATGATGGTTACAAATTAGATCACTGTACCAGTGCCATCACTTCCTGTGCAAATTCCAGGAAAATCCACGTTCATCTTGAAAGCTGCTGCCTTATTTAAGCTCCACATGTGATAATCTCAGGTGCAGGGTGCCAATACAAAGAGCCAAAATTGTCATCAGGACAAAAACTGCATTTTCTGTCTGTTGTGGAGAGAAATGCCACCAGGTGCTCTTCTTTAAAAACAAGGCTTGTTTTGTTTTCAACTTCTGAATCTTCTCTACTAACTCCTCTATGTGTTATTCAATTACTCTGGAAAAAGTTTTGCTTCTGTGTTTTTTACTAATAAGTTGCAGTAAGGTTTTTCACTGTCCAGGGGGTAGTTGAGTTGGTAGCAAGACTCTAGCTGGGGCGTGGCCTTTCATTAAGCAGTCTTGTCCCTTAATTAACTTGATAATCATTGTGAATGGAAGCTTGGTTGCCAGGGTCTTGAATCTTGGAGGAAGGTAGCTTTCTCTTTTCCTAAAACAATTAAGAAAACTTCGACCCAATCAAAATTTATAGAACTACCCCATTCCCCACCCCATCAGGGATCGAACTCAGGACCTGCACTTACGAGGAAGGCATAGTGCCATTGAGCTCAGTCCCCAGCCTAGAACTCCCAAAATTTAACAGACCAAATTAGTCCAAGATCCTCATAAATGGTAAGGATCTATAGTGGATTAAGTGAAGCTTAATATGGCTATAGTTTTTATGTGTACAAATACGAATAATTTATATGTTCAGTCTTCTAGTGAGTATGTATCGAACAAATGGCAGTCCTCCCACCCCAAGGAAAATCTTTGCAGAGTAGGTTCTTTGTGAGCAATAGCTCACTCTGGTGACTTCACTGTGGTATTTGTGTACCCTGAGGGGACACTATTTTAGTTTGTCTCACAAAGGCCTGATTTTCATTTGCAGGTTTCAACTTGAGAAGTTAAGGAGCTGTTCTTTAATGGCCAGTAGTTGTTGAACAGTTTTATAAAAGTTGCTGTTGGCTATTTTCCTCTTCTGTGGTTCACTGCATTTTCTGCAAATTCCTTATCCATTTTTCTAAGGCATTCAGAAAAACAAAACAAAACAAAAAAACAAAAAAACCCTTACATATTGAGGGAGAAATTGGAATTACAAGGTATCCCTCTTGCTCCATCAACTTGTCATTGGTCCCATCTATGGGAGGAATAAAAAAAATTGGACTATTTGGTTGTAAATCCTTTTAGGAAGTGGGGTATGCATTTTGCTGTAAACTCCTTTCTGTGTTTTCTTGTTACTGTAAAATATTCCGAAAACATTTTAAAAATACTTAAGATATGCTGTGTACCCTTGAGCCTGACAGAAAGGATAGAGGATCAAGTGACCTGTCTTTAGGAGTGTATGCTCTTTAGATGGAATTCTAACAGTTGTGATACTGTTAATGACAGTAAACCAAGGGGGTCATTATAATGCTGCAATTTAGAGAGGCTGTAGTAGATCACCCATCAGATTTTTTTAAACTCAATGAAAGCAGAGTAGAATGTCTTGTGGTAGTAATTTGCCAGAAGTCCTGGAGGAGTTGGATTCCTCAGTCAAGGACACGTGCCTCGAGCCTCGAAGCTTGTAGCTCTGGTAAATCTCTCAGAATGTTATTTCAGGGAATTTTAAAAGTTCAGACATACATCAGCTCAGAGATGCCTGACTCCTTTGGTTTTCTTCCTTGATGTTCTTCAGTCTGTTCCTGTCTACTTTCATTCTTCGTTTCCTCCTTTTTTCATGCTACTCACTATCTTGGAGCGAACACATCTTCACCCCAAGGCTTCATTTGCTCTTTGCCAGTTTATAGATTCAAAGTTTGTGTTTCTAGTTTAGCTTTCTCTCCAGACTTAAAGACTTGTTGGATGGAGGTAATTGACCCTGTTCAGAGGCCATGTCCAAAACTAAATCCCATCCCTGTTGTCTCAGCCAGCTCACAGCTTTGTTTCTCTGTCTCAGTGAACAACACGATGGCTCTCAGCTAGTTCCCCCAAGTCTCTTCTGCAGAGACTCTCATCTGTCGAGATGACTGTGGTGAACACGTCAGAGCCGCTGCTGTGAGGAAGGTCAGCTCTGACTCTGTCCCTGGCTTCCCCACCCATGCTTAACTACAGACTGCTTCAGGCTCTGCTGTTAGCCCTGCTACACCCGTTGTGGTGAACCCATGGCACACCTGTTATTTGTTTTTCTTTTAAGACCAGAAATGTTATTGTATGAGTCGTCTGTATTCAGGTTTAATTGCAGTGTTGGCTCTTTGCAATAAATAAGTGGGTTTTGGTTATAGTTTGGGCCCTCATCTCTAAAAGGTTTGCCGTTACCGTCAAGCTGCAGAGGCTCAGATGTGCTTATCTTTTTATCCTCCTTGCCACTGCTCATTGATTTCACCTGTATCACTCTAGCAGCTTCCTAGCAATCTGGTGGTCTTTCTGTTTCCAGTTTTGCTCCTTAGATTGCTGTGATGTGAGTTGGAGGCTGAGCTCAGGGACAGCCTGAACTACAAAGCGAGACCCTGTCTCAGAAAACCTAAAAAAAAAAAGTTTAGTCTTATTTTAGTTCAGTAGGGTAGAACTAACACTTGTTATTGGTTGCTGTGCCCCAGCACTAGGCAGATTCCTGGATGGGTAGTGATTCAGAGAACGTTGCCTTGGCCTCATGCTTGGAGGAAGTCTAGATGAGGACATCTGTGTTCTAGACCGGGGAAGGAGGATGATCACTACCCTCCTGGCGAGATCCTGCCTAGCCTTTCCATCAGTTTTTGTGTGGGTTTGTGCTAGGAATGATTTGTACTTTTTTTTTTTAGTTAGTTGAAAAAGAAATCAAAAGAAGAGTAATGTTCTGTGACATGTGAAAATTACATGAAATTCAGAGTATTCACAGAGTTTTATTGGAATACAGTTAAGCCTATTTAATAATTGTTTACAGTTGTTTGGCACTACAAAGGCAGAGTTAAGTAATTTTGACAGACTTCATATGTCTCAGCCCACAAAAGCTAAAATATTTACTATCTGGCCCTTGCTGCACAAGTTTGGTGATCTCTGCTGTAGACCAATATGTTCGTGTTATGTAAGTCCTCAGAAAAGCAAGCGTAGAAAGGATTCACTTGCAGTTTGGATGGGGACTGGAGAAACTGTCTTCAGTGCTTAGCAACGTGTCTGGCATAGTTTTTAATACATACATATAGGAAAGTGAATAAATGACTGCCTGAATTATAAAGGTCTGAAAGCCTTGCATATTAATTTAAACTTTTCAAAGAAATACCTCTGAACTTGTGTTTATTTTTTATTAGTACCATGTCTCCATATTCATAAGGTATGTGTCATTATAGTACTTAATATTACAGGTGGTATATTGTAGTTTCATTCCAAAACTTAAAGTGTTATGTTAGATGTGGAAGTGATGTGGAATTGGAAGGCTGATGACTATCCTTTTTTGGATGAAAGTGAGACCTTTATATGACTTTATAAATCAGCCTAGAAAAGTTTCATGTGAAAATTGTTCATAAACTCACATGTCAATAGGTGTTGTTGACATTTTGTTGTTAAATTCTTTTTTTTTAGAAGAAATAGTTACTTACAAATACACATTCACTCACTTATCCATTGTTAACATTCTGAAAGAGGCTTGTTAACTGTGTAAGGGGGAAATTTGTGGTAATTCTTAGTATATAGTATAGTCATATATTTTTATTTAGCTCATTAATGGTGGAGTTAGATGTACCCTCGTGTTGGGCCTCACTTCCGATAGTGCGGTGTGCAGTGTAGCCCAGTGTGGCTGGCAGCCGAGCCAGCACACTCTTAACTCACATTTGTCTCCAGCTATACTTCATTGACAGCTCTACCTCTGTTCTTGTTTGTGTTATAGGGAAAAGTGTCAAAGTTTAGAGGAGAGTTGTTTGTTTATTTCTACTGCTTGAAATTCCTGAGAAGATTTAAAAACCAGAGATAAATCTGTCACTTATCTTAAGCGTTCAATAGCAGTAACAGAGGCTACAAGAAAGTTCATTTATAGAAATATCCCAAGTGCTGTATTAGACCTGAGAACACTAAGTACGACCACATCTCTTTCTGTGCACTCTTCCAAGGGGCCAGCCTAAAATAGCTGGGCCTAGTCAGTGCCCTCTGCAGACACATATTCATGAAATAAAATAAAGCTCCTTGTCTGTTTCTCAGACATCGGCAGGCTCAGATCTGTTTTGGGAGGAAACCACTGTGACACAGCTGAGAGGTACTTTAGGGATTTACCTTATTTCTTTTAAAATGTTAAGGCTTTTGTGCCTCTACTCCCTTTTTAACTCTGATTACAGCTGTGTACCTCTTCCCTGTTACACTGAAGACAACATTGGATTAGTGTTTTATTCTTTGGTTTTTATTTTAACCTTTGGTTTTGAAAGTTGGTGGGTATCTTACTTCAATTCAGCCTCCTTCCTTTCTTCCCCCTTGGGTTTGGTATGTGGCCTTGTACAGAGTTAGAGACAGTAAATTCTGTTTCACGATGCTAAATCACAGTGTACCTGAGAATTTCTTCCCACCGGAACGATGTGGTGGTGACTGTATAGCACCTGTCAGGGTTTAGAGACTTGGTTCGTATTTAGTATTTTTTTTCACCTTTATATTGCTAATTTTGTGCTGCATATCAGTGGAGAAATTCAGAGCTGTGCTTACTTGTATGTATTTCATTACATGCAAATTATTCCCTAAAAGAAAGGTAAGATACGTTTAGCCAGTTACAGTACAAAATAACAAATAGGCGATATCTTCCAGTTATGATGTTGGGCATAAAATAGAACACAGAACCTGAGTCTGTGTCACCTAAGAAATATTTCTTGTGGTGTTTTTCTTCTCTTTAGTGGCATTTTCTGTCACTAATAGGCATTAACAAATATTTAATGAGTGAACCATCACCTGAGCGCGTTGATTTTAACCGAGCTGTTAGCCTGTTTACCGAGGAAGGCAGCTGGAGCTGCGGGAGGGTTGTTTTGTCTGCCTCTCTCACCTTTGCAAGTAGTAGTGCTTTGCTTGATCCTTCATAGTTGGATGCAGTAGGATGGTAAGTTTGTGGTTGTTGGTACAGATTTAGAGAATTCTTTAACGGTATCTTTGTGTGGCATGTGCTTTGATAACAATTCCTAATTTTTTTTAATAGCTTATTGTTTGATTTCCATGGTGAAAGTAATTTTTTTCAGTACTGGGGGATGGGCCTGTGGCTTTGACCTTGAGCCATATAATCAGGCCTTTAAGAAAAAAAATTTTTTTAATGCTAAGATAGAGTCTGAGGGATAGAGATACAGCTCAGTGATTCTGTGCTTGCCTGACAAGCATGAGGTCCTCCTGAGTTTGATTCCCAAAACAAGGTGATGGTAATGGGGTGAATAGAGCTCACTAAGGTCCTCTGCTAGGTTTGAATTTGTGACCTTCCTACCTCAGCCTCCCAGAGTGGTGGGATTACAGGTGTGTGCTGCCACATCTGGCTAAAAACAAAATGTTTCTTCAGATTACTTCCATACTGTGAAGATCCCGTCTTCATTCCTTTAATCTGTACTCAGAAGTGCTCGGTAGTCGCTTCTTGTCCTTTTTGGAGTAAGTCTAAAGCTTGAATTGTGTGGCTTTCTTGGAAAAGCTTATGGAACTTTGGCAAGTGTTTCTAAGGACGCGAAAAGACTCACCAGCTCAAAATGAGGCAAATTTGTTGCATTGGAATTCTAATTAGAGGACAGAGGCATCTTCAGGCAGTTGAGGAGAAAATTTTTCGTTTACAGGCATTGTGATACTTCATGGGATGTGTAGGTTGCAATAGCTGGTCAAGACCCTCTCTCTAGCCTGAGGTAATTTGTAATGTGTTTGAGGAGATAAGAAACAAAAATGCACGTACAAGCAAAGTAGTTGATTTGGAACCAGTTAAAATGCTGAGGTAGACAGCTGAGCACGTTGAGGAGTGTGCATTGAGGTCAGTCAGGAAAAGCTGCTTGGGTTTTGGAGGAAGGCAATGGACATGAGAAAAGGACTTTCCATGAAGGGCGAGTGAGGTTTGAGATGTGTTGCTGTCTCCGGCTGAAGAGTGGGGTAAAATGACCAAGTCGCGCAAGTGGATGTGGCCTGCAGTCAGACCTTGATGGGATGTGGATTATGCTTTTGCCACCACAGTGTGAGATCAGTAAGTGACAGCAAACTGGAGAGACTTGAACTGGGGGACTGAAGTGACTCTCAAACCTAGAGGTGAGACTGGTTTCTCCAACGGTGCTGTCTGCCTGAGGAGCTCTGGATCGGGATCATGTTTGAAATGGGGTTCCGTTCGCAGAGGACAGTGTTGTTTTCAAAGGAGGAATTTCAGGTTTTGAGCACTTAAAATACTAATTCTATAATGTTCAGTCATTAATGTCGCTAGGAATTTCTAAGAAATTTACTGAATTTCAGACTGAGGTCCTGGGTTTCGTCAGGGTCTTGGATGGGGACCACATGCCCTGCCCCATTTGCTAAAGGGTGGCTGGTACCGTGTCGAGGAGCAGCGGAGTGCCCCTTATCTCTGTCCCTTGCCTGCCTCTGGCCATCGAGCATGGCTGAGTTCGGTTCAGTTGCTTACTTTATCTGACATCATTAAAGATAAAGCAGCCTGGTTGGTCTCCAGATTCTGTTTGGTTTCTCCTTTGTTGCATGTAAATTCTAACCCTGATGTGGTAGCATTTTTTTAAAATCAAGTTTATTGGTTGAACAGGTCTAACTTACCCTTTGTTGACTGATCTGTAGATGACTGCCGTGGTCCCCAGAGCTTTCCTTGTCATTGTTTCCATCTTTCAGGCTCAGAAGTGACACCATTCACTTGAAGAGTTTTATTTTCTTAGACAGAGTCTGGCTGTGTATTCCAGGCTGAGCTCGAGCTGACTCTTGTCCAGGCTGGCCTCAAACTTGGGTGATCCTGCTGCCTTCGAGGGCTGAGATTTCTGTTTCTGCACATTGGCCGGGCTGTCCCTTCCCCTTTTGTCTTCTCAGAACATTACTGAGCTAAGGTTCACTTCAGGGTCTCTGGGGTGCCTTATTATTTTTGTTTAGCATTGGCTTTCTGTGAAAAGGAGTTCATAATTACCATTTAGGAAACGTATTTATCAATTATTCTATGCTGTTCTCTCATCACACTTTACCACCATTTCTAGAATTAAAGATTAGAAAAACAAAACAAAACCAAACCTTTCTTATTAGAACTTTACAGGTGTGAGTGTAGGGATTGATTACAATGTTACTGTCACTCTCCTGCCTTTCTGTTTCTTTACAAGACCAGTGCAGGGCACACTTTGTGTCTTTCTTCTTTTTCTTTTGTTTTGAGACATTGTCTTGCTATGCAGTTCAGCCTGTCCTTGAACTCACTGTCAAGCCCAGTCTGGCCTCCGCTCAAGAGGATCCTCCTGGCTCAGCCTCCTGAGCACTGGGATCACAGGTGTGCGCCTCGTGTGGCTGCTTTATGCATTTCTGTGCTGAGTGTGGGTGACATCACACAGGAGGCACTGAGGAGTTTATGTGTTCATGTGCAGTTGCACATCTTAGGGCAGCTGGGGTGGGACAGCATCTGTTAAGGCACCGATGGGCTGAGTGTTGGGTTTAACCCCTGTCCAGCTCTCCTAGCCCCGCTGGTAAACTGCAGAAGCATAATTGTATTCCCAGGGCTGCGCCATCACAGAAGGAAAACAGCATATTTTTTTCAGAGGAGAGCTTTACAGTTTTTAGAGAGAGGGTAGGGATAGATTTCTTTGAGTTTTCTATTCCCCCATAGGGACTGGCAGTGATGTCTCCCTGATTTTCCAACACAGATCCCAGTAAGATGCTGGAATGGTCTGCCCACGTGTTCTCAGCATCTGTG
>PVIR01002583.1:52740-63278 GCA_004026965.1 Petromus typicus
CTGGCCCTGAGCTCAGCCTCAAACTCACATCACAATCCTCCTGCCTCTGCCTCCCGAGTGCTGGGATTACAGGCGTGAGCCACCACGCCCGGCACTGTGGTATGTGGTACTGGTTGCTGCTGGGTGTGGGTCTCCACACCCAGTATTGTTATGTGGTTACCGGGGAATCGAACCCGGGCCCTTGCGCTTGTAAGACAGGTGCCGGAACCACTGAGCTAACTCCCCGGCCCGCATCTGTGACTGTTATTAAGGAACAAATCATATTAATTTGGTAATATAAAATGCTTAGGTCAAGATACGGAATTTAAACGAGTGTGGTGATGTGTGCCTAAAATCCCAGTATTCTTTTGTTTTTGGCACGCAGTACCACTTGAGCTAAATCCCCAGTCCAATCCCGGTATTCTTGAGTCTGAGGCAGGAGGATCGCAAGTTTTAGCACAGGCTGGGCAATTTAGTGAAACCTAAAAAATAAGAAAATAAGATAAAGAAAATAGAAAATAAGACAAAGGCTGGGGATATAACTTTCTTGGTGTGAAGGCTTTTAGGTTCATCCGCTCCTACCACACACACATACACACACACACACTCACTCTCTCTCTCTCTCTCTCTCTCTCACTCACTCACACCAGCGTTTTAACTCTGTTCCTTGTGACATTTAGATTCTTAGTTTTCCAGGATATTGCCTAATGGACTTTAAAAAATCTGTGGATGTTCTGGTTTGAATGTGGCCCCCAAAGTTCCTGTGTTAGAAACTTAATTCCCATTGTGGCAGTTTTGAGAATCAGGCTTAGGTCACGAGGCCATGCCCTCTGGCCCTGAGCTCAGTCTCCAACTCACATCACAGCAGTCCTCCTGCCTCTGCCTCCCAAGTGCTGGGATTACAGGCATAAACCACCATGCCGGGCACTATGGTATGTGGTGCTGATTGCTGCAGGGCGTTTCTCCACACCCAATATTGTATGTGGTTACCAGGGATTGAACCTGGGCCCTTGTGCTTACAAGACAGGTGTTGGAACCAGAGCTAAAGCCCTGGCCCCCAGATCTTTAATTTCTTACCGCAGAAGTTCAGGTCACTGTAGCTGCTTAGGGCTCGTAGTTTGCCTATGCATCTGAGCCGCTGTGCCTCAGCGACTCCGACTTGTCAGGTGTGGTATTGTGGCGGGGCTGTCTTCACCTGTTTGATGTTGCTAAGGTTGTAGATTGCAATTTTTGGTCCAGATCACATCTGATGCAGAGGAGTGTTGTGGAACTTGCATTGAAATTACTCTTTTTGGAGAGGAGAAGATCAAGGAGCTAAAGGTGAAAGAGTATTGGGGATTGTGGGAAGTTGGAAGCCAAAGAACAATTATGTTCTTTACTTACTTTGGTCATGTGGCTCCCTCTTCATGGGAAAGGGCTGTGTGCCGCTGTCTTCTGTGTCTTGGGTTAACTTTTGGAGCATAGTTTTGAATTTATAGTAAATGTTGTAGACAAATTCATGTGGTAGAAAGTCTCTTAGAGATTATAAATTCTTAGAATTCTACAGATTAGGAAAGTTTGTGGGAACATCTGTAATGCAGCTGTCATAAAGTTTGTTTACTTTACCAGGATGGCTTTAGCAGTTTAAGCTGGTTTGTTTATTGCTGTTTTCAGCATTTTTGCCACTGGCCAAGAAATAAGTTAGCATCAGCTCCTGGTGGACTTGGGAATCATTAAGTTTGTGGCCATGCTTATATGGTTTTAGTTTTAAACTTATATCCACTTTACAACTATTATGTCCTGGCCCAGACATCAGTTGTGAGTCCAGGCCACCCCAGCTGGCCCAGTTCTGGAGAGGAACATACCTTCCAGATGTCTGGAGAAAGTTGGCTTATGTTCTGGGCTGCTTTGCTTGTGTTTGTCTGTATCTATGCTTTCTTCCTTTTTACTTTCATAGATAAGTTAGGGAAGTTCTGCTTTTTAGAGGGGGAAATGAAATAGATACTAAATTTTGAAGGGGAAACTTTGGAGTTGTTGTTGACATTTCTGTAACAGAAGGGACAGATCTGTGGGTACGTGTGGTGTTGGGTGTGAGATTTTGGAAGCAACTAAAAACTGACTTATTACCATTTTAAGTGATTTTCAGTTATGAAACAGGCTCCTCTGCTCTGAATCAGCAGCCTTTTAACCATGCCGGACTAAACAGACCTTGCTTTTGAAATTCACAGCATTGCCTAGATCCCTGCTGTCTTTGTCCCCCTGCTCACACACAGCTGTTTTTGTTCCTAGATCATTTTGTGTCCAGCCGGCTGGTTGCTTCCTCAAGTCCCTTTTATGGTGAATGATGGACGCAGGGGAGTTTGAACACCCAAGTGTGTGGTTATTCAAACAGGAAGTCTCAAGGAAGCACAGTAACCTTGTCAGAGGAACAAAAGATGAGACAGGAAAAGCCATTGATGATTCTGGGCTTTAAATATCTGCAGGGGAGGATCTGATAGTTTCAGAGATCCGTTCAAAGCTGCAAATGGAATGGTTGGTGTGGAACTTGTTCTATTAAAAAAAATGTTTAAAGTATGAGGCCCCAATTCATAAATAGACAGACTGTAACATTGTTGGTGTTAAAAACAGGACAGAGGGCCGGGGAGTTAGCTCAGTGGTTCCGGCGCCTGTCTCGCAAGCGCAAGGACCCGGGTTCGATTCCCCGGTAACCACATAACAATACTGGGTGTGGAGACCCACACCCAGCACCAACCAGTACCACATACCACAGTGCCGGGCGTGGTGGCTCACGCCTGGAATCCCAGCACTCGGGAGGCAGAGGCAGGAGGATTGTGATGTGAGTTTGAGGCTGAGCTCAGGACCAGCCTGAACCACAAAGCAAGACCCTGTCTCAAAAACCTAAAAAAAAAAAAAAAAAAACAGGACAGAGTCCCTGCACATGGGATGACTGTGGATCTTGGAAAAAAGACTCCAGCTTGTCCTTGCTGAAGGTGACCACGATGGTACTTCCAGGGTGCAGGGATGTCTGGGGCTCGAAAAGGATGGCCAGAGCTGACAAGGTTGGATCAAAAGATGGTTTATGCAGAGCCTTTGATTACTGAGCACTGGAGGAGGAGGTGGTAAAGAAAAGTACAGGTTGTGTTTAAAAAGCATACTGTCTAATGGGAGAGCAGGAATGTGGTTCACCAAATGTGCTCTGTGACAATGTAAACTGCTGTAAGAGAAGGACAGAAATGCCATGTAAGTTTGGAGGAGATGGGGCCATAGCTGATCAAGGTAAATGACTTCCTAGAACAAATATCTAGTGACCTTTCAGGTTCCTCCCCACTTGGAGAGCCTTTTGTATGATCGAGGACTCGCTAGAATCAGTTAAGTAAATTCTGATTATAGATTTAAAAATGAGAATTAAATCTGGAAGTAAAGGAAGGGTGTCTTTGAGTTCACAGCCCTTCACATTGGCCACGAAGAGTGATGCAAATGCTGAGGAATGTGTTAGGCTGGATCGGCGAGGTTGAGAATATGCCAGTCAAAATTTTGTGCCTTGTACTTCTCCACTGCTATTTCTCTCACGGAAACATCTGTCCTGCATTGGCGCGCCCAGCTTTTCTTGTCTGCTCTTCAGTTTGTTGCTCTTCATTGTCTTCAGAATGAGCTAATGAAACTTTCAGCTTCTCTCTGGGAGGATCGAGCTGATTTCTAACTCCTCCTGGGCCTTTGCACTCCTCTTGGTGTGTGACTCGGGTTCACACCTCTCCAGTTCTAAAATTCAGGGAGCGTATGGGTGCCTGTGATGCGAATGGTGCTATATCGTGTTTTCTCTGTTTCCATCATTAGACTTATTGAGGAAAACACAAAATCATTAGATTCTTAATTCACTTAACCATTTTTTGAGTGCCTCTTATGCAAAAGGCACTGAGGAGTGCTAGGGACAGGGCAGTGAAGAAGATGTGGAGTTGAAATTCTGAGTAAAAAGCGTATAATACAGAGTCGCAGAGAGGCTTTTATTAGCTTTCTCCTCATTGATGTATTACCTTTTGTGTGGTAGCGGGTGATCCAGGAAGTGCTGAATGAATGACTTCCTACTTATTTATTCTTCTAAAAATTGTTTTTGGAGATAGGGTCTTGCTACGTAAATCAGTCTGACCTTGAATTCACTGTGTAGCCCAGGGTTCCCCCTGTGCCCCAACCAGGGCTTGATCTCAGGACCTTGCACCTGCCAGGCAGGCGGCAGCCCAAGGCTGGCTTTGAACTCACAGCAATACTGCCTCGGCCTCCCAAATGCTGGGATTGTAGGTATGTGTCGTGTCACCACGCCCAGCTTGAATCCCCGTATCTATGAGGACAAGGTCATACAGTGAGATGAGCATAAGAAGCAGCAATTTGATTTAGGTTTTCTTATGAACAGTACCTTTTAGATAGGGTTACTGAAACTGCATGGGTGGAACAGCTAGCACTACATGGTGTCCCTTTCTCACTAGCATTGTGGAGTAAAGACTAAGCCACTGAACCCCGGTCCCAGTACTAGTTGAGAAAACACTGCACTTTGCTTTCCTTTCTTGGTTAGTGTTAATACAAGTGGTTCAGGGTTTCTGGGTCGCTCTGCTTCGTGCACATTACCTGGGACCTGGGACCCCTTAATGGTAGTATCTGCCATCGCTGAGGGTGTCGTCCTGGATGTGTGGTTGGAGCTGGGTTGCCATCCCTGTGTTCCAGGCAGGAGTACACTGTTGAGTATGTCCCTGAATATTGAGGCTGAGCCCTGAAGGTGGCACGGCTCCACTTACATTGCTTGTCTGTGAAATCGGCGGAAGGAGAGCACCCCTCTCTGGTGCGGGCCAGCACTTCTGCCCTGGTGTTGTGCACACCAACTCTTGCACCGCAGAATCCTTTTCTCGCACGTTTTGATTACTGTGGAAACTTTTCTTGAGAGGACTCCCTAAAGCTAATCGATCTAGGAAGAAAACACCAAAATTCATAAAACCTAGATCTTCAGGAGGGTCTCTGAAGAAACGGAGTGCATGTTCCTGCTCTTCTCAGTCTTCCTCTTGCCGAATTCATTTTATTCTGTGGATTTCCGGGCTTCGTGGCCTCAGCCTCGTTTTGACACTGAGATCTCCAGGCACTGGGGTTATGTACTCTCACAGAGGGCCCGCAGGGCACACCCATCCCGGAGAGGCACATCCCGCACAAATCTTTAGGTCTTGACATACTTGACAGTTCTGATGGGGTTGTGTTTACATTCTCTTGTGACACATGAATCACAGCTGTTTTAGAATCCAGATGTGTTTTAGAAATGAGAGCTTCAGAAATGATTAAGTATTGCTTACTAACACCTATTGGTCACTTGATCAGTCATCTTCAGGAATCTTGGTGCTAGGTACTTGACTTACAATAGTATATTTAGTAAAATAGGTGTGTACTACTTGCCAGTGTACTGCTGAGGAAACACGCTGGTATTTCTGCAGTTCATTATGTTCACTTGAGATGGGCTGATCAAAGGCTGAGGTATGTTTTTTGTCAAATAAAACATCTACTGTTTAAAATTCAGTGCCATAGGTAAGGAATATGGACCTACCTCATATTTGATTATGTAGAATGAGTTATACTACTTTTATTTTATTTTAATTTTTTTTTTTGAGACCAGTCTCCATATATTGTTCTTGCTGGCCTTGAACTCACTTTGTAGCCCAGGCTGGCCTCGAATTTGCACTGATCCTCCTGCATTGGCCTCCTAAGTGCTGGGATTACATGCGTGTACAATAATGCCTGGCAGATTATACCACGTTTACAAATAATAATGATACTATTGAAGACTATAAAAACTTGACACTAAGTGGACATTAAACAAATAGATAAAGTTATAATAGAATCTTATGAAAGATTAAATTTTAACAGATTCTAAAGCAATTCGAGTTAAATCACTTATTAAATTACAGTAACAATACTTTAGAACTACAAAAGGGGTGTTTAAGGAAAGAAAAGAAATACCATTGGCTTTTAATAAAAATTACTTGTTCTAAGAGAAAAGTATTTTTAATCCTATATGGACACTAATTTATTTATTTATTGTTTTTAGTTTTTATTCATTTGTTTTGCAAAAAGGTGGTTTCATCTTCGCTGCCCACGCATAGTGTTGTTTGGTACCTGGCTATGTTAAAACTGTTTCATCTGAGATACTTTTTTGCATCGGAAGTTAATTCTGTTCTTGTTTCAGAAGCAGATAATTTTAGTGATGTCTGTGTCCTCGCTCTCTGTCCTCCCTTGTCTTTTTTTTCTTTTACTCTCTCCAGTATTTAAGAAAGCCTTTAGTAAACCAGTATCTCTAGGAATCTTTAGGTAATCACTCAAGTGGAAGATACCTGTGTAGTGGTTATAAACGAGTGCATTGATTGAGTTTCTTTCAGCCTGGTTTATGCTTTCCAAACAATTGTATTGAGGTCTGCTGGAACTCATTTCTATTTCCTTTCTTAGTCAGTCTCTGTTTGCTCGTTGTCATTTACCGTCACAATTTCCCCAAAATATATCGTGTTGTTCTCTGGGCTTTATCATTCCAGTTTCTTTTGGAAGGAAGTTCCCTTCTCTATACATTCTTCCCCATAGGCTGGAAATGTGATACAACAGTGCTTACTGTGCAACGTGTTGGTCATGAACAAAAACATTAGGTCAATAATTTAGAGCTTGGTACTTGACTTGTGAAATGTTAGGCATTTGCATATTCTTTCGTTGTTTTGATGAATCAGAAGGACTTAATTCTAAACTTGACAGAGGAGCATGGGGTAAATTCAACAATCAGGTATGTCCAGACCATGGCTTTGCTAGTGTACTTGAAAGAGCTGTATTCATGAGCCTTTGGAGAAAGGCCACAGAACTCTTTTCTCAAAATTTAAGACATCCTCTTTGTTGTGCTCAAAAATAATAGGAAATGTGTGTATTTGTTCTATTGAACTTTCTTTTAAGAGCAACAAAATAGCTGAAATCAACCATAAAATTGTTTCTTTTCAAGAAGCCTCTTCTTTCCAAGACCCACAGTGCCAAGTTAAATACCTTTCTTTTTTTAGGATAGCAAAGTTTCTCAGACTGAGACTGTAAGACTTTCTGTTTTACTAACTATAAAGTCTGTGGGTTTGAGGGTGTAGGTCAGCAGTAGATCATGTGCTTAGCATGTATGAAGTCCCAAATTCAATTCTATTGCCAAGAAAAAAAGTCCTATGAGATTGTTTTTTGTTTTAAGGAATCACTGAAACATTTTTCATATCAATTCAAGGTTTTTATGGTGTGATCCTTCCCTAATAACTTCTCTTTTTGCAGTGCTAGGGATTGGACCCAGTACCTTGCCCTATTCTATATCCCTAGCCCTTTCATTTTTAATTTTGAGTATCATCTAGGTACTGAATTGCTCAGGCTGGTCCTCACTTGCAGTCCTTTTACTTCAGCCTCCCAGAGTGTGGCATTATGGGTGTGCACGACCCTGTGTAACTCCTTTGTACAGATTGCGGTGAACTCGGAAGAAATCCTAGTCACCTCTGCTAATGGTTCTCAGCGCACATCAAAACAGTCACCTCAGCAGTTTGTGCTAGTTATTTATATACGTTATCGACTGTTGATTAGTATGAATTGTTGATTTGTACCTACAGGTAAAGACAAAGTGAAGTCGATTATGTTGTTTGTGGAGCAGCAAATACATGATGTTAATACACAGGAATATGGGATAGAATTATGGAATCAAGACTTTCTTTTGAAGTAGATGAATAATTTCAGGAGCGTTTCTTCCTCACCTCCTCGGCCTAACCATGTACTACCCTAGATTCTATTTCAGTTGTGCCTTTACAAGTACATAGTTTTATCTTCCCTAAATAACAGTGTATTACTTGTAAAGATGGTATCTTTTACTTAGCCCTTGACAACTTAAATTTTTTAGCTCAGTACTACATTTCTAAAAGGTAGCTGGAGTCTACTCATTTTTATTCTCCTGTGGTTGAGATTATACTATAGTCCAGTGCTTATCCTTTTTTGCTGTTTAATACTGCCATGTGCCTTCTCACCCATGTGTCCTCTTACTTAGGAGTGAGCGTGTCTCATTGGGTGGCTGGGTCACAGTGGTGCATCTCTTCAGTTCCACTACCTAATCTAAATTGTTTTCCTGAATGGTTGTGTTAGGCCCAGCAGGCCTGCAGATAGACTTGCTGAATTCAGTGACATAAATTTTTTGGGTTTCCAAGAGTTCACCAATGAGGTAGGCCGGGGATTGGATCCGATCCCGGTTAAACACATACAATACTAGGGTGGAGACTCACGCCCAGCATCAATCAGCACCACGTACCACAGTGCTGGGAGTGGTGGCTCACGCCTGTAATCCCAGCAATTGGGAGGCAGAGGCAGGAGGATTGCTGTGATGTGAGTTTGAGGCTGAGCTCAGGGCCAGCCTGAACTACAAAGTGAGACCCTGTCTTTAAAAAAAAAAAAAAAAAAAAAAAAGAGTTCACCAATGAGGAAAGCCACATCTCCTCCAGTAGCACTTCCAAAGGGCTGAAGTTGCTCTCATGCATGTAAGCCTGTCTGCTTTTCCAGCACTCACAATCAGAGTGACTCTACATGATTTGCATATTCTTCCTTGATCTTTGTTTTCTAAAAGCTTAAATGCAAAGAAAAGTATTGATAATCTTCTGTTGAAATTTGCTTTGAGCTTTTGTATTTCCTGTCCACGAACAGCCACTCACTCGTCCACCCTGTTGAGTCATCGAACATTTTACAAGGAAACATGCTGATAAAGCTGCAGAAATGCATCACTCTTCCTCCTGCTTTTTGCTTTGACAGTCTGTAATTTGTCCTGACCTGTTATAGCCACTCAGTTAAAGCGACATTCCTTTTTCCTAAAACATGCAAGTAGACCAGCTCTGTTACTAACTTCTCTAAGCCTCATTTTTCAATTGCAGTGACCACCCCTACCTCTGCTCTTTCATTTTTCTGGACATCTTGTACAAAATTTCTTCTAATCTTTTTATGTTAAAAGTTAGGTAGAAGCAGGTGTTTAATGGCTATGTTGTGCTGATTAGTGATCTTTGAGCCTTTACCTGAGGAAGTTCATGTGTCTTAATTTTTGCTTTATTCTCTTTCTCTTTCTCTCTGTCTGTCTCCATCTGTCTGTCTGTGTTTCTCTCTGGCTCAGTTTAGATGGGAGTTCCATTTTGGGGTGGTAAAGGGAGAAGCCATCATAAAGTTTATAGTTGTTCTAGAAAAGGTGTTTGAGTTCCTTGGGCTGAAGACTCCTAGGCCTGCAGCCCTCATCCTCACCCCATTGCCTAGTATCTGCTCTCTGACTGCTGCAGGGTCTCCCCCCTCCATTCCTTGTACTCAAGAAGCCAAAGTATCTTTTTCAAATACCACATGTCTGTTCTTCCCCATGTGCTGCCTCATAATGACTTTCTGATGTACACACTGTCTCACCTCCTACAGATAGGGGAGGTGGGACTGTGTCATACATTTATTTGTACTTCCATTAACATAGTTCTGTACATTTAGTCTACAGTCAAGAAAGGATTGCTGCTATCTCCATCCTATTTTGTTGCCTTTAAAGTAGAAACTAGATTTGAAAAGAGGGCTTCGTGTTTTCTTATCTGCATTTTATGTAAATAGCTGCTCTTCAAGTGGGTCTCCACAATGGATAGCCTCTTACTGTTTGTCTTGGTGGAATGGCATCCACTGCTCCACAGCTGTAGAGAAGATTTATGGAAATGAAAGACTTTGCCTCCTTGGATTGAAATTACCACACAAGAATAAGGCATGACAAAGATTTTCCTTTTAAAAAATTATTTAATTGTGGTAGAAGAAATTGTTTTTAGTTCATCTAAGGGCCAGAGATGTAGCTCAGTGGTGCAACATCTGCCTGATAAGTACAAGGTCTTAAGTTCAATTCCCTATTCCAGAAAATAAATAAATAAATTCATCTAAAAATGTTGTGTCAGTATTATATTCTTGATTTTTTGGTAGCCAAATTCTCCAATTACAAATTTGGTTTATTCTATTTTTATTTCAAGAGAATTTAATTCTGATTGCCATAAATACCTTCTCTACTCTTGCCATTTTCACTAAATTAAAAAAAATTATTCTGGATATTTTTCCTTCATTTTACTTGCAATATCTGTAATGAGTGCAACAAGAACAATTTGGGCAGTATCAGTAGGAGTCATATCTGAGAGGTGTAGTATTTTAGATGTGTTTCTGTGCATTATCCTTTTACATTCCATCTATTTGCCTGATTTACTTAGCATGTGCAAGAAATACAGCTTCTGTTCCAGGTACTATCTAGTAGCTGATCAAGCGCGTGTAAATGTTACTGTTGATTCACTCATGGGGTTTTATGACGTGTTTACCCTCCATGCGGACTTGTTAGTCTTCTAAAATATATTTTTGATCTATATGCACTTACCTCATCCATTATTATATTTTACATTGTGACTCCTTTTTTTTATTTGCATTGTGACTGTTATAAATAGTTCTTTAACATATTTACCTGTATGTAGGTTTCTGGTTGCTTTCTTAGATTTAATCCTTAAATATGGAATTACTGAATTAAAAAGACA
>PVIR01002583.1:63378-86985 GCA_004026965.1 Petromus typicus
AATCCTCCTGCCTCTGCCTCCCGAGTGCTGGGATTACAGGCGTGAGCCACCACGCCCGGCACTGTGGTATGTGGTACTGGTTGCTGCTGGGTGTGGGTCTCCACACCCAGTATTGTTATGTGGTTACCGGGGAATCGAACCCGGGCCCTTGCGCTTGCAAGACAGGCGCCGGAACCACTGAGCTAACTCCCCGGCCTGAGTTTTCATGTTTCTAATACTCATAGTTGGCAAGTCATGGTCGCAAGGGATGCAGTAGTGGTAGTTACGGTGCTGTAAAGATGACCTCCAATGCTTTGGCACTTTCCCTTTGCAGGTGGGCAGGTTGTCTAGCAACTGCTTTCATTTACTTTGGGGTGGCTAATATGGTGATGTTGCGTTTCCTGGTTTTGAGAAGATTGGCAGCTTCTTTCTAAGTCGTGGGACCTGAGCTGTCAGGTGGAAGTTTGACTAATCTGTCACTGTCACACTTTAAAGGACAAGGGTGGGCAGTCTAATGAGTATTCCCAGCTATCTCCAGCCTGCCATCCATTCTCACTAAGGCACCAGGCTCCACCAGCCCAGCTTCCTGGTGAACGTTACCAGATAATTTCAGTCCATACCATGTGGAGTAGAAGAGTCCCCAGTTGAGCCTTTTCCAAATGACTAACTCTCGAGACTGTATATAAAACTGGTAGCTGCTTTAAGCCACTGGGCTTTGGAGTATCTTGTGGCACAGTGAGAGATCAGTGGAATAGTTAGTGAGACTCCGAGGTTCCTGAATTGGAGACCTTAGCTGTTTATCCTCAAAGGAACTCAGCCTTTATTCCTATCTAGAACAGTTGCTTTAAAAAGAACTCATGGACACCGGCAGAAATTGCTCTTCTCTTTGACTTCAACTAAAGAGCAGGCGGGTTGGAGTGAGCCAGCGGTGTTCCCCGGCTGTGCATTTTGTGTGAGAACTGGAGCTTGGCACAGATTTCAAACTGAGTTCCTATCTTACGGATCTCGTGTCTGGGAGAACACTCTCCTCTGGTCTGCATCCTTTGTGCCCCTGAATGGGAGACAGGTGAGGGACCCATCTTAGAGAGGATCTCAAGGAGCTATAAATGAGGGTAAATGTAAAAACAAAGTGATACTCGCTTCTTGGTATCTGAAAGGTACCAAGTACATTAGTACTAGTGTTCTCCCTGATCCCAAACCGTCCATTTCATCATCTATCAGAGAAAACACTAGGCCTTGGTTAGTGCTCCAGGCTGTGCGTATGCAGGCCCGGCGGTTCCCCGGGCTTCAGCTTGCACTCTTCAGCGGGGTTGCTGCTCCTTCATTTGTGTTGTTCTTTTGCTTCCTCGTCTTTATACTTTCAAAGGCGGCCCACCCTCCAGTCTTCAGCTTGTCTCTGCCACACTACTAAACTGTTACTCTACTCAAACTAACTAAAAAGTGAATTGCAGTTGCTTTTTTTCCCCCTTTTTAAATCTTTCATTTCTTGGTCTCTTTTTCTCTCTCATATTGAGCCTTGTCTGCTTGGCTTTTGAGAGGTGTGTCATTTGTTATATCCACATATGCCATAGTAGATTGTAAGCCACTTAAGGACAGAGAGGTTTTATTCTGTTATAATACACAGTAGTGTTCATTAGCTGATTCCAATTAAGGAGAACCTTTTCTGTGTTTGCATTTTATTCTCCAAATAAAGCCACTTGACTATTCTCAAGAGGTGAGGCTACAGGGCTAGGAGTTTACAGATTGTCAGTGGCATGTGGTGGTCTACTCTGTGAGGCTGACACAGAGGATCCCAGGTGTCAGCCTAGCCCAGGAAATTTGACAACTTCAGTAAAATAAAGGTACAGAGAGATGTAGCCAGGGCAGAGGCCCTAGGTTCCATCCCCAGTTTGTACTGAATAAAGAGAGAGAGAGAGAGAGAGAGAGAGAGAGAGAGAGAGGGAGAGAGGGAGAGAGAATGATTGTCTTGGAATTATGTGGGTTTCCTAATGCAGACACAGGTAAAGGGAGCAAGAGGCTCACACAATGGTTACTCTATTCTTTCTGGTGTTGGCTGGAGTTCTCTAATTTTGCTTCCTACCCCAGAGGGGGGAAGTTCAGTCATTTCTCAATTTATTTGTTTGAATTTATGGAATAAGAATGCTGTAAATCAAATTTCTTAGTACATAATGTAAAAACTTGAATAACTAGGTTTCCTTGTTCTATTTTAATGGTTTGATCAGTTTCTCCCAAATACTTTTGACTCTGGCCTATTCTAACAAATAGAAAACATTTTACATTTCTACCTGCCATTGCATACAATCAAAGAAGTATCTCAAATCAAGTCTTTCCATTCTTAAATGCAATGAACTGTTTTTGTTGTTTGTTTGTTTTAGTTTTTTGAGACAGAGTCTCTCTTTGTAGTTCAGGCCTGAACTCAGCCATGAGCCTCGAACTCAGCAATCCTCCTGCCTTTGCCTCCTGAGTCCTAGGATAACAGACAGATTTCTTATTGGGAAGGACCCAATAAGGACCTTAAAAAAAAAAAAAAAGAAAATTAGGTAGTATTTTCATATTTTTGTATCTCAGTCCTTTATTTATTTTTTTAAGGTTTTTTGAGACAGGGTCTCGCTTTGTGGTTCAGGCTGGCCCTGAGCTCAGCCTCCAACTCACATCACAGCAATCCTCCTGCCTCTGCCTCCTGAGTGCTGGGATTACAGGCGTGAGCCACCACACCCGGCACTGTGGTATGTGGTACTGGGTGCTGCTGGGGTGAGTCTCCACGCCCAGTATAGTATGTGGTTACTGGGATCGAACCCGGGTCCTTGCGCTGGCAAGACAGGCGCCGGAACCACTGAGCTAAATCCCCGGGCCTCTCAGTCTTTTATTTAGCAGTGTAGCTAGGACTTCTGGAGGCCTGTCTGTGACTGCCTGACACTGTGAGAGTACAGTGTGATGTCATGGTTGCAGAACGGGCTGTGACAACAGAGGACATTGTGCCAACCATGTTTGAGTTGGTTGCTGCCCTGTGACTTTTGACGCATCTCAGGGATCACTCCTTAATTTCTTTGAGTATCTAAAGTGAACCACGGTGTCCACATCTGCACACACATCTAGCCACACTTGGCTAGTTGAGGCAGGAAGATCGCTGTGAGTTCCCAGGCCACCTTGGGTTACAGCAGTGAATTCCAGGCCAGTCTGAACTACATAGGGAGACCCTGTCTCAAAAAATAAACAAAGAAACCAATGTGAGACAACAGTGAACTGTAGTATAGAATTTCCCCGTTAAACCTTTTAAATTGTATTGTAAAGATTAAGTTAAATGGTGAGGTCAGAGCAGGCAGCATAGCACCTGCCCAGTGATGGATCCGCCCTCTGCTCCTCCTAATACTTAAAGGTGCATTATACATGAGCCCTCCCTCTGTCAGCATTTCTTTCCTGCATGACCTCACCAAGTGTATTTTTGGCCTACTGCATAAGTCCCACTGCCTTTTAAAGTCTGACTTGAGTGGTCTTCAATTTTAAGGACTTTTCCACACACATAGACACACACATGCACGCACACACCCACACATACATGCGCACACCCCCACACACACGCACTGATCTTGTCCTTCTGCCTGAAGTTTTCCAGAACCACTGCTTGGTTTGGCTCATAACCATCCCTGTGAGTCAGCATAAAGGGACCTAGAGACCTCCCAGGTGACTCATTCACCCTCCTGTTACAGATGGGGAAACTGAGCTCTGAGCTCCAGGGAAGTGTCACTGCCTACGGTCGGGTTTCCCACTTCTAGATTTGTGTTCTGTTCAGCACCTATGTGCCGGTTTTTCAGTTGGTTAACTCCCCCTTGTTCCCTCAGAAACAGAAGATTACATGTGCAAGTGTGTGCCGTGTGGTACACAGAGCCTCTTCTGAGTGTGTATTCTGTTCAGATGCCATCCACAAATTTCACTTTAGTTGATGAGGTATAATGTTGGAGTACTTCTGATTATAACCGTAACACAAGATTAATGTATTTACTGAGCATCTATTATGAGCTTTGTTAGAGCCATTGCCTTAGGAAGCTCACAGCCCATTGGGATTCTAAAATCCTGGACAAAGAAAGCTTGTGGAGCAGCTTGGAGTTCTTGAGCTTGCTGCAGTATTGTATTTCCACAAGAAAGGAGAGGAGACAATCCAGAGAAACAGCAGATGCTGGTCTCACCCTCTTCTCTCCTCTCAGCTGCACCAAGGACAGGCTTTTGGCATGGTTACTGTTTGTATTTCAGAGCCACACGGTGTCTACCTCATAACTTTCAGGGACTTGACTTGGTCAGCTCCCAGTCGTACCACTGCTTGAGCCGTCTTTGCTTGGTGAACAGATATCATGGGACAGGTCATCATCAATTTGACCGGCCTGCCTGTCTCGGGAAACCTCCTAAATCATCTGAAACTACAGAGAAATTAATTTCCAGTGTTTTTCTTTTTTTAGTAATGGGGGTCTAACGTATGACCTTGTGCTTGTGAGGCAGGCACTGGAACCACTGTGCTAAATCCCCACTTCTGTTTAAAAATTCAACAACTATCAAAATGTAGTTTAAGATGTTAAAGTTGGGAAGTTAAAGTATATATGGTACATATCACCTGCTTATATTCAGATTATTTTCATACATAAATATTATTTCCTAAATATGTGTTTTTATGTGCAGTTCAACAAATGAATGATTTACTCTTAGTCAAGTTATCTTTAGAAGTATTTGCTTTGGTTTGCATATAATAACAGACCTCATGTCTTTCTCAAAATAAGCCATCAGTTTACGTCATTGGGGTATATTTGACCTATTTAAAAAGAGGCTTTCTCCTATTCTCTCTTTAACATGGCAGGACATTTATTTTTTGTCTGTGATGTAGTTTTCCAAAGGTTGCTCTCTATTGATGGCCTCATCTCTGTTCTAACTATAGAGAATTCTTGGAAGTGTATTTAAAGAAGCAGTTTTGCCTCAGACCTGTAGAATGTGTGATCAAATGGACTTGAGTCTTTGGTGGTCAACTGCATCTTGTACCTGCAAGCGGAGAGATACTGGGTTAACTTAGTTTTAGAATACTTTGCAATTTTGTGCATCTTTATATCTGTCTGCTTCTTGAAATTGAATACATTGCTTTTTGTGATAAAGACTCTGTGGCTTTTCAAATTTGCGTTCCAGATGTGTATTTGAGTCTGGTCTTAATTCTTCTGTGCAGCTGTTTGATAACAGAGATCCGTATTTATCTGTCCCTAGAAAACATGCCTTGAAGTGGAGAATGGTGGATTTGATGATTTGAGAGCGTGGTGTGTGAATGGATCACTAGAAAATACGTTCAAGTTGAGATTCTCTAGTACTTACATATCTTTCCCATTTTCCGATAACATCTTATGTCTCAATATGTAAATATTTTATCTTTATTCATACTGATGTTTCTTGTTAACCAAATTATTTCCTGACTGTTTATGCAGACTTGAAGTGTTTCTTATGTCTGAGGATGTGGGTGTTCCAAGTACCTTCCAGAAAACATCCAGGAATTTTGCCCACCTACTTGGTTTCCCTGGAGGGTGAGAGAAGGTGATTAATGTAGGATGAAAAAAAAAATCACAAAGCCAACAACAAAAAGATACTCTCATGTTTACATGCTTTTTAAAAGGTAAACCCATTAGCTACAAGCTAAGCAGCTAAATAAGATAATATCTATGTACTGCTCTTTTCTATTACATGGGAAAAATTTCTCACCTTGGGAAAAGACAAGATTTTCTTGAAAAATAATTATACTATGACAGGATATGTTTTGTTTTTGTGTCTTAGTTTCGTAGAAGTTTAACGTAGGTTATTCCTTTCATTGTATTCCCTGCAGCCTAGTCTTGTGTATTTTCTTAGAATCTCTTGATAGTGAATCCAGGTCAAGTCTTCACAAGCTGAGCACATGTGCTTCTGAGGAGATGGTGCTGCCAGCGTCAGAAGCTATTGAGATAAGTGGGGAGGCTTCGTGTTTGTTCGCCTATGCTTAACTTCCTGGTTGGAGAGAGATTTTTGCTTCTGCAGCTTGAGAAATGTTCTCACTAAGTGTTGGTGGATGGGTCGTTAGTAAGTGACCGCTGGTGGACTGCGGCATCCCAGGCCGGGTCAGCTCACTGTCCCTGCAGACTCTTGCACTTGCATTTGTAATAGTCACCCTGACTGCGGCAGGAGGTGAGGGCTGTGATCCTAGAGACCTTTCATTTTAGGAAAGCAGCCAAGGAAACTAGAGTGTTTCCTAGGTTAAGTCAGCAACTGATTTATGGCAGCCATGGAATAGAAACAGGTCCTGTAGCAATTTATAAGGCAGGTAGAATAGAGGGACCTCCATGTGGAACAATAGAAGCAAGGAAGGTACAATTCAGGATGGGACCATGTGAGGCCTCACAGAGGAAGATCACAGGGTCTGGCATTAGGTTTGATGCCATCCACTACTTACAAGTTATGTCACATTAGAGCAAGATAACTCGCTGTCCCTGACTGCAGTTGAGTTTTTTAATCTTTTTTTTTTTTTAGGTTTTTTGAGACAGGGTCTTGCTTTGTGGTTCAGGCTGGCCCTGAGCTCAGCCTCAAACTCACATCACAGCAATCCTCCTGCCTCTGCCTCCCATGTGCTGGGATTACAGGCGTGAGCCACCACGCCCGGCACTGTGGTATGTGGTACTGGTTGCTGCTGGGCATGAGTCTCCACACCCAGTATTGTTATGTGGTTACCGGGAATCGAACCCGGGCCCTTGCGCTTGCAAGACATGCGCCGGAACCACTGAGCTAACTCCCCGGCCCGAGTTTTTTTAATCTTAACAATGCTGTAAGGACTAAGTGAGATGACAGGTGTGAAGCGTGGGCCACAGCAAGTCTTCCATAGTGGCGACTTTACTGTTCTGAGACCCAAACTGGCGTGGGGAGGAGGAGGCAGAGAGGGAAGGTTAATTTTGTTGATACTGGGAGAGGCTCTCTTGATTTTGAAAGGAGAATCTTTGCACAACCAGCCTTTAGAACCCTCATGTCTAATCACAGACACTCCCTGCTTAAAAATCATCCCTGGCTCCTTGCCAGGTACCCAAAAGTCTAAGTACTTGTGAATGTTCCGTCCACGTTGTCCACTGGCAGTGCCTGCTTCGTGGAATGTGCTTTCCTCTTAAATAGCAGTTGGCCCTTCCCTGCCCTCCACCCCTTATTCGTCACCCGTTAGGACTCAGTTCCACTGTCCATTGCTCTGTGAAGTCTCCTGGACCAGGCTTTCCCTATCTTTGTTTCTTTTATAGTTGAATCACTGCTCCCATTGTGTTTCCATAGCACTCAGTATACAATATCACAGCGGTTCCTAAGCTGTGTCCTGACAAATTGTTTGTGTCTGACTCATGTATTATCGTTACCTTCCCTGGGGACAAGCAGTAGGCCTTAGTCATCTTTCTAACCCCGCACTAGATTGGGGCCGAGCATGTAGTAGGTGCTCATTAGATGCTCCTCTGACTAACTGAATGGAACACAACAAAACGGAGGTCATCTTAAGCATATGTCAGCGCGAACAAAGACAAGCATACAGAGTTAATCTTATTTTGATGGGAAAAGTAGAGATAGTTTGGAAAGAAAGATTTGGCTTGAGAGGGGGAGACGTGTGTAAAATAGAGACAAGCTGGTATGATCCCTTCCTGGCGAGCTTTGAATATGAGGCAGAAGAACTGAGAAGTGTCTTTGTCAGAGAAGCGACACGGTTACACCAGCAGAGTTACGAGAAAATTAGTCTAGTGGCTGGAGGATTTGGAATAGGAAAAAACTGGGCTCCTAGAATATTGAGTTCAGTAATATAAGAGTAAATGTGGGTTAATGAGGACTAGGACTCGGATGATGTTGATCAGAGAGGCAAGATGAGACACATGTCAGACAGCCACAAACTCTGGCAAACTAGTTTGCTTCCAGATTCTGCGCATTTCAATTTGCCAAGGTCCTCTACTACTTCATCTTTTTAAAAATAAAGTCCTTTCTATTCCAGGCTTTTGACATTAGTGCTTCAGAACTCCACCTAAATCCCAGACTTTCTGTCAGAGAGGAATGGAAGTTCCTTCCCTCAGAACTTTAGTCTTTAGAAACCTTTGTTGGTGGTTGTTACCCAGCCCCAGCCCCAGGCTCATCTCGGTTGGGCTGTGGGCCCAGAGGAAAGTTCAGGAAATAATTCTTCAGTTCCCTTGGCATTTACAAGATGTTCCTATAGTCTCAGTATAGCTTGGCTTCCTGACATTCTCTTTTGGTTGTTGACAGTGCTTTTTGAAAAACAGGACCTAGAAGTCTTTTTCTGTAGACTAGGAAAAACATCCCAAGATATTCCCTTCAGAAATCAGTTGTGTTGCACATTGAAAAATAAATGACCATATCAATAAATTCTCTTTATTTAGTAGTGAAATACACACAAGCTGTGTAAGGAGGAAAAGGATCCATTCTGTCCAGGTTGAGGCTTCACAGACCGTAGTTATAGTGAATGCTCACAACACTGGTAAATATTAATAATTTGCTTCATTAAGGAAATTAAAACACTGAGTAATTAATGTCCCACACCGGCATTATATGGCAAGTGGCAGGTGAGGAAGCCACTCCTTTCTCTGATTGCTGGTGCCAGTCCTGCACATTTGTACCCAGCAGCCCTCAAACTTTTTCTTTTGGGACCAGGAATCAAATTTAGGGGCTCACACTTGCATCCTCAAACTTTTTGAGTAACAGAATTCTTTAATGAGGTCAGGCTTCGCCCACGTATGACAGGTCAGGACAGCGTTCAGTTCTGTACATTTGGTATGCTGAAGCTCGGGTTGAGAGTCACATATTCATGTTTTCTCTGTTTCAGCCTGTAAACTACTTTTTTTTTTTTTTTTTTGAGACAGGGTCTCGCTTTGTGGTTCAGGCTGGCCCTGAGCTCAGCCTCAAACTCACATCACAATCCTCCTGCCTCTGCCTCCCATGTGCTGGGATTACAGGCGTGAGCCACCACGCCCGGCACTGTGGTATGTGGTACTGGTTGCTGCTGGGTGTGGGTCTCCACGCCCAGTATTGTTATGTGGTTACCAGGGAATCGAACCCGGGTCCTTGCGCTTGCAAGACAGACGCGGGAACCACTGAGCTAACTCCCCAGCCCCTAGTTGTATTAATTTCTACAACTGCCTCAAGCTTATCTTTCTTTATGGCAGTATAATATTCCATTGTATGTACGTACCACATTTTCCTTATCCATTCATCTGTTGACTGGCATATACACTGTTTCCAAGATCTTGATATTCTAAATTATGCTGCTATAAATACAGGTATAGATGTATCCCTGTAGTATGATGACTGACTCTTTTGGGAAGATACCTACAGGGAGCATAGATGGCTTACATGGAATTTCCTGTGTTTAATTTTTTGAGTAATCTCCACATTTATTTCCATTGTGGTTGTACTAGTTTGTGGTCCTGCCAACCCTGCATTAGAGGTCCTTTTCCCCATATTCTTGCCAGCATTTGTTTTGAGTAGGTTTTTTGATAATAGCTATTTTTTCTTGGGTAAGAAAGAATAGCTGTCATCAAAATTGAATTAATTTAAATGTAATTTAATTAAGTGTAATTAAAATTATATTTCTATGATGGCTTTCTTAAAAAAAAAAGCCAGTTATCTTTTCATTCAAAGATTTAGACTAGTTGCATTTATTTTATTTTGTATGTTGAGTCTAACTGAACACTCTTTTCCATTAAGATTGGATTTCAGCAAGAAAGGTAAGTTAATGCATTTGTGTTTTATTTCAAATAGTTAATACAATTTATCAACTAATGTGATTTAAAGAAATCTCATTAGAAATATTCAAATCAACAGATTGCTGTCAAGTAACTGACACATGGGGGAAAAAAAAGGATTTTTTGTTTTGAGACAAGGTCTTGCTTTGTAGTTCAGGCTGGCCCTGAGCTCAGCTTCAACTGACATCACAGCAATCCTCCTGCCTCTGCCTCCCAAGTGCTGGGATTACAGGCGTGAGCCATCATGCCTGGCACTGTGGTATGTGACACTGATTGCTGCTGGGTGTGAGTCTCCACGCCCAGTATTGTATGTGGTTACCAGGCATCGATGTCAGGCCCTTGCACTTGCAAGACAGGTGCCAGCACCACTGAGCTAAATATCCGGCCCTAAAAAAGGAATTTTTATATGTGGCTGTTGAAACCCCGGAAGTCGAGTATTTCAAAGATGCTTTAGTGGAATTTACAGCTTACGTAGTGATATTGTCCATCACTATTTGGAAGATGCTGATCTTCGATGTTTATTACTGACCGCTGGACCATATGTCAGCAGTTGCTTAGGTATGGGCCGTGCTACTTCCATTATCTTTGAGTAACTTTTAGGTCTTATATTGTTTCTGCAGAAACATGTTATCAAAACAAGAAAGATCAAGAGAGGGACATCTGTTTCATGAAGGCAATTGAATCATACAAAGAGTTTTTCAAACATCAACTGTAAAGTGTTCTCTTTCTTGGAATTGTTCGTAGGATGTAGTATGAGATAATGCTATTAAGTTTATTTCCACAGTAGTTTGCTCATTCATCTGACTTAGTACAATTTTTTTCTTTCTTTGGATAATGTTTTCTTTTTGCACAGCTCCTTCTGTAATATGTTAATTCACTTTGACAAAATACTTAAATTTTTATTGTCAGCTTTTAGCTACAAAAGACAGTGAGTGCTGAAACTTGAAAACTATTGAAGTATCCTAAAACAAAGTGGGTTAACATCACTTTTGTAAACCGACTCTTAACTATGTTAGATGCAGACTCCAAGTGACAGATGTATTTGTGTTTTCCCTGACATTGAGTGTGGCACACAAGGGTAATACTGGTGTAAGTGCTTACAGAGTATTGCACAAGTGGACATACCCCACACGAAGACAGAGAACTACAAGCTACCTAATTAAATGCACATTTTAAAGTTCAAATATATCACAGAGGAGAATTTTCTAAGGCCTTAAAAAAATTAGCTTGTCTTTGCCATACACCTGGTGGTTAAAATTGTGTTTGTAAAAATACTAAGTGTAGATATTAGTCATGGCTCCCTAGAGAAACAGAACTAAGAGGATCTTTCCCTCTCCCCCAGTCGGAGAGCATTTTACACACAGACACACACATACACGCACGCACAGTACAACACGACGTAGTTAGGAAAGTGGCTCGGGAGCTGGTGTGGCCGAGGCTGAGCAGTGGTGTGTGTAGAGCAGGCCTGCAGGCTGGTGCTGAGGTGTTTCCGTCCTTGAATTTCTGCATGGCAGTTGGAGGCCGTTACTCAGCTTCCCACCCCTGCAGCAGGTATTGGAGGTAGTCAGCTCTCCAGAGAGATGGTTGTTCTCACTCTGCTTGGGGTTCTGGCCTGTGATCTCAGCCTGTTGCTTTGAGCTTGGGCAGCACATTGTCATGCAGTGGTGTGTGGCAAGGCAAAATCCCTGACTTGGTGTCTGGGAAGCAAAACAGATCAGGGAACAACTAGAGTCCCAAATCTTCTTCAGGGCAGTAGTTGCAGTAACTCAGAATCTCCTGCTATGCCCCAACTCAGATGTTCATGCCTCCCAGTAGGACCACGCTGGAGACTGGCCCTCTAACACATGGGCTTTTTGGAGACACTCCAATTCAAACCATAGCAGGCAAAAATTCCTTTTTTTTTTTTTGAGATGGTCTCACTATGTATTTAGTTCAGGCTGGTTTCAAACGCAGTCTTCCTGCCTCAGCCTCCTGAGTGCTGGGATTACAAGTATGTATCACCACCCAGCTAGAATTTCTTCTTTTGGAACTACTGTCCTTGCTCTTTTAAGGACTTCTGATTAGGACCTTCTATGGACAAGTGCTATGCTTGTATTTGAGATATATTGTCCTCACATTTTATGAAATAGGAATTAGATCATTGCAAGCCTGCAGTGCTATAGCCAATACTCCCGGACAGAATGTTGTTTAGAAATCACAAATGTTTAGATGTCTAGAAGGATGACACAGTGCATCTGCCTCACAGAGTGGAACACATGGCTGTTCAGTTGAGGAACCCGGCCGGGTATTTGGGGTAATGACTACACTTCGCTCCGTGCCATGTCAGGTCAGATTTTGCTGCACGTGATTTTTCTGCTGAAGGAATTTACTACTAACCTAAAATAACAAAACCAAAATAAAGCCAAAGCCACCTGCTTTCCGGAGCCTTTAGCTCCATGCCGGGGTGCCACTCGTTGCTGACCCACGCGGCCAGAATGGGTCGCGTTCTGGGACCTAGTCTTGGGGTGAGTGAAGGTGGATGACTCCGAGTCCGTTTAACCTGTGGGCAGCCAGGAGTTCTGGCGTCTCACAGGTGGAGCCCCCAGCATCTGGCTGCTCTGGCGTTTGTTCACAAGCAATCAGGGTGACACAAAATCCACCTGCTTTCCAATATCTATTATTATGTACTCAGGTAATCAACTCAACCTCTGAGGTCTTAATTTCCCAGAGTGCAGCGTTTCTGCTTTGAACTCACAGAGGAGGCTACTTAGGCCTCCGTTCTCCTCTTGTCTCCAACAGTTCTGGACCAGTATTTCTGTTTTTACTATGAAGAAAGTAACAGTATTGAAAAATTGAATAACTTTCCTAACTGCTTGAACCTTTACCCAACATTGGATGCATTGCAGTGGGCTACCGTGTTTCTGGTAGATGTTTACTAGTCTGTGTATAGAAACAACATAGCATTCAAAATCTTACTCTGTTTTTCAGGGTTCAAAATATACCTAATTAATGTTATATTTAACCATAATTAGGGTGATTTTTTTTTTTTCCCTATGATACCGAGATTGAACCTGGCACCTTCGCACTGAGCTATCTACATCTCTAGCCCGTTTTTACTTTTATTTTGAGATAAAATTGTCGTTAAGTTGGGGTTATAGGTATAAGCCACTATGTTTTGCTTGCATTCTTAATTTGGGTAGAAAAAATTGGCAAAACTCAAAATAGAATTGTGGTATCAAGGAAAAGATTTTGAGGGCTGTACAGCCCAGGTGCCTGTGTTCAAGTCCTGATTTCTTCTCAGTTACTCACATTTAAAATGAGATTGTGCTACTCGTGCCCAGGTCTTGTTAAAGGAGATACTTGGATTAGATTTAGAGTTGTACTTAGCGATCACAAGTATTCCATGTTAGTTTTTTTGTTTGTTTGGTTTTTTGGTGTGTAGTAGTGGGGATTGAACTCGGGATCTTGTGCTTGCAAGACAGGCATTGAAACTATTGAGCTAAATCCCCAACCCTTCATGTTAGTTCTTATAGGAACCTCAAAGAATGTTGAGACTTTAGAATAATGATACACTTATTTGTGTTTGAGATATTGGCTAGAAAGAGTAATTGACAGGAAGAATAATTGGTGAAATACAATTTCCAATGTTTTAAAGCAGCTACTCTGAAGTTTATTGGTGTTTTGTTACAACTTGGCTGGGCCATGCCGCCCAGATACTTGCTCAGTGTTCTGGATCTTTTTATGAGGATATTTTGGGGGTGAAAATAACATTTAAATCTCTAGTTTTTGTTTTGTTTTGGAGACAAGGACTTGCTTTGTAGTTCAGGCCGACCCTGAATTTAGCCTTAAACTCACAGCTATTCTCCTGTCTCTGCCTCCCAAGTGCTGGGATTATAGGTATGAGCCACCACACCTGGCACTGTGGTATGTGGTAGTGATTTGTGGTGGGCATGAGTCACCACGTCGGCCATTGTTGTATGTGGTTACCCAGGATCGAACCTGGATCCTTGCACTTGCAAGGCAGGCGCTGGAACCTTTGAGCTAAATCCCTGGCTGTAAATCTGTAGGTTGAGTAAAGCAAATTGTCCCCCTATACTGTAGGTTGTTCTCATCAGTTGAAAGTTTCAGTAGACCTACGGCAGATGACTTAAGGCTGAAATTTAGATGCTATTCAGACAAACTATAGCCTTATTTTTTTCCTCCAAATCTCCAAATCTTCTATGTACTCGACTATCCTATAGGTTTAAGATTTGTGTGACTTTGTAATTGCACCAGCCAATTCCTTAAATGTTTATTTGTCTTGTCCCCTTCTAGGATGGATACGGATATATCCTGTTGGTTTTGTTTCTCTGGGAAATCTTTATAAAATATCTAAGAGAATGAAGCATGTTCACATATAAACTCATTACTGATTTTCACAATAACATTTTTTTCTAATAGCCAAAATATAGAAATAACCCAAATGTCCATCAGTCAGTGAATGGATAAGGAAACTATGACATATCTATACAGTAGAGTACTATTTTTGGCATAAAAATAGATACGGATACATGGTACAACATGGATGGACCTTCAAAACATTGTATTAAGTAAAGAAGCTAAAAATAGAGGACTACATAATGTATGATTTATGTTAAACAATCCAGAGTAGGTAGGTCGGTAGAGTCAGGAAATATATTAGGGTTACTAGGAGCTAGGGGAAAGAGGAAATGGGGAATAATTGCTAGGGATTAGAATTTCTCTTAGGGCAATGAGAATTTTTCAGATTAGATAGTGGTGATGTTTATACAACCTAGTAAATGTAGCTCAAACCACTAAATGATACACACTTTATTTTTTGGTACTGGAGATCAGACTCAGGGCCTTGAACTCCCAGACAGGTGCTGTGCTGGTGACCTAAATCCCCAGCTCTGAATTACGTACTTTAAATGGGTGGATTTTATACAGTGTATACTATGCATCAATTAAAAATGAATATTCTCAGCTTTTATCATTTATTTTATACTAGACACATTCAGTCTCATCTTTGTAGATTTTAAATTCATTTAGTAAGTTTTGAGTTAATTCAGTTACCATGTCACAGGTACTCTAGGGAATGAAAAGACTCCAGTTTATAAATTCTAGTAATCATGTAAATCATATTTGTGGAAATATTTATCACTTATTTGAAAAAGTTTCACACATCTTACCTTACTGGGTTCTTACTGTAGTTCTGTGATATAAATAGGACAGAATTCATTGGGTCCTTGTCTGTGTTTTCCAAAGACTTTTTCTTCCCTGCACTGTCTTTTTACATGCCCTTCTTTTTTTTTTCAGACAGGGTCTCGCTTTGTAGTTCAGGCTGGCCCCGAGCTCAGCCTGCAACTCACATCACAGCAATCCTCCTGCCTCTGCCTCCCGAGTGCTGGGATGACAGGTGTGAGCCACCATGCCTGCCCGGCACTGTGGTATGTGGTACTGGTTGCTGCTGGGGTGAGTCTCCACGCCCAGTATTGTATGTGGTTACTGGGATCAAACCTGGGCCCTAGCACTTGCAAGACAGGCGCCGGAACCACTGAGCTAAATCCCCAGCCCGACATGTCCTCCTTAAAGTCATCATGTATTTGTTTAGCAGCACCTACTCTGAACTCACAAATGCTTTGTTACTGCAGTGATTTGTCCCCATTTTGCAGTTGATAAGAACAAGGCTTTGAGGGTGTGAGGCAGGAAGATCACCACCATGCCCAGTGGGAGTGCCTCCTTCTAGAAGTAATTATGTCTTCCTAATTGATTGGCTTTGAGTATTGGAAGAATGCAGACAGGGAGACAGCCCCCTCCTACACACACGGTAGCATAATGGAGAGAGTTCAGTGAGTCAGTTGTCCAACAATGCAGCTACTATGAGTCTGAGGAGAGAGTTAAGTACTTCCTACTGTTATTACCCTACATCAAGTCTCCTTGGCTAATCTTGGTGCTACTTCCTGGGGATCCTGTGTTTGTCTCTAGGAGACCTCTCGAAGGTGGTCACCACCAGTGGGTGGGTCACAGTAGGACTAAAAGTAAAAGAAAGAGGATATTCCTTGTAGACAGCATGGGTAAGGCACTGTGGACGCAAAGAAGTGGGTGGGTTGAGTAACTTTAAGCAGCTTGGGATGGCACAGTGCCTAGCATGTGCAGACTTAATGAATAATTCAGCGAATGAGTGCCTAGACAGATGGGTGAATGTGTGCTGGATTTTTGGGTGTGTACAGTACTAGGTAAGAGATTCTTAGATTTGGCTTTTATGTCATATGATAGTTTTTAGCTCAGAGTGCTTTCATAAATTATTAAATTATTCTAAAAAAGGAAATGAAATGACCATATTTATTTTCTAAAACTGTGAGTGGGATAAATACCCTATCTAGTTGGTATATAGGAAATCTTAGTAGACGGAAGTGGTTAGGAAAAAAGGGTTTAACTATTTTTCAAAATATGATGTTGTATATTTTTATATGGTGCTAAGATGTATTTTTTTTTTTTTTTTTTTAGGTTTTTTGAGACAGGGTCTCGCTTTGTGGTTCAGGCTGGCCCTGAGCTCAGCCTCAAACTCATATCACAGCAATCCTCCTGCCTCTGCCTCCCGAGTGCTGGGATGACAGGCGTGAGCCACCACGCCCGGCACTGTGGTATGTGGTACTGGTTGCTGCTGGGCATGAGTCTCCATGCCCAGTACAGTATGTGGTTACTGGGGATCGAACCCGGGTCCTTGCGCTTGCAAGACAGGCGCCGGAACCACTGAGCTAACTCCCCGGCCCACTAAGATGTATTTTTAATTTAGAGATTTCTTCTTATTTAAATTTGCTGGGGGCCCAGTGTGTGGCTCAGTAGCTCCACACTTGCTTGGCAAAGCACAGTGTCCTTAATTTGATCTCCAGTACCTCAAAACAAATAAACAAACAAACCCAGAAACAACAACAACAAAAACCCCAAACCTGGCTGGAGATTTCGCTCAGTGGTTCCAGCGTCTGCCTGGCAAGCGCATGGCCTGGGTTCAATTCCCAGTACCACATACCACAGTGCCAGGTGTGGTGGCTCACGCCTGTAATCCCAGCACTCAGGAGGCAGAGGCAGGAGGATTGCTGTGAGTTCAAGGCTCCCCTGGGCTGCATAGTGAGCTCAAGGTCAGCCTGAACTACAAAGTGAGACCCTGTCTCAAAACAAACAATCCAAACCCTATGAAAAACACCAAATTTAAATTCACTGCCATCTTGCAAAAATAGTTCTTAGTTCTCCACTGCGTTGTTAACCTTGGCAGTTTCCTTCACTGATATGTAAAGAATTGTTGGACAGGCGGAAAGGCAGCTAAGCAGTGGACATCAGTAAGGAAGAAGAGTCCTACAGATAAAGCTGATTAGATGACAAATATGTTGGATATGCGTGGCGGTACACTCCCTGGGGTGGTCTGCCAGTGTGTGGGGAGACATATGTTCTTACTTCCTGGTTCATCACAGCCTGCCACCTGCTGTGTCACTATACAAAGTAACAATTCTTTTAAAGATTGCAGTTGAGGAAATCAGGTTTTATACGTCAGGAAATGCCAGTTTGGTTTTTTGGGGGTTTTTATTTTGGTCTCACAAAAGACTGATCCAGGAGTTATTTCCCAGTGGTCTCTATTTGAAAGTTGAGGGTGTGTGTGTGTGTATGTGTGTGTGTGAGTGTGATGTCACCTTAGGGAAGTGGTGATTGAGGCAGGAGGGGTGATAAAGAGTAACTTGGAATCTCGCGCATAGATTTTGTGTCTTCAGGTGGGTGGAGGAAAATGTTTGACACTGTTCTGTAGCTGTCACCCTGTGAAGTCTCTCACTTCAAATTGAAACTGAATACAGATACAGCTGTAATTTAAAATAATAGTATAGTACAGCCTATGTTTTTCTTTTTCTTGGACAGTAAGAAGGTTTAAGATTACAGGGGTGGCAGATGCTCTTTGAGGTGTGTATGTAGTTCGAAATGTCCGTCCTCTTTATATGCAGTTTAATGTCTGCAAATTTGCCTGGCTGATAAACTTTATTTCCACCCCCCACACACCAGTATTCATGGATTTTGTCATGGTTGTTTGGTGACAGGGCCAGAGCAGTGAAAAATTTGAGTCTCATATCAAAGGACATAACACTCTGCCATGTTTTAAAGCTTATGCCTAATGGATTTCCCTTTTTTTCTGTTTTTTTTGAGACAAGGTCTCGCTTTGTGGTTCAGGCTGGCCCTGAGCTCAGCCTCAAACTCACATCACAGCAATCCTCCTGCCTCTGCCTCCCGAGTGCTGGGATTACAGGCATGAGCTACCACGCCCAGCACTGTGGTATATGGTACTGATTGCTGGTGGGCGTGAGTCTCCACGCCCAGTATTGTATGTGGTTACCAGGGGATCGAACCCGGGTCCTGGCACTTGCAAGACAGGTGCCAGAACCACTGAGCTAAATCCCCGGCCCATTCCAGTTTTTCTTTTTAAAGTAATCTCCACATTGGTTTCCATAATGGTTGTACAAGAGTTCTTTTTCCACTGCAGCCTTGCCAGCATTTGTTATTATTTGATTTCTTGATGATTGCGATTTTTTCTGGAATAAGATGGAATCTCAAGTGTTATTTTACTTTGTGTTTCTCTGATGATCAAATGTGTTGTACATTTTTTCATGCACTTGCCATTTTTATTTTTGAGAAGTATTTATTCATTTCAATTGCTTATTTTTGGATTGGTTTTTTTATTTGGAGGACTCTAAGGTTTTTTAAAAAATATATTCTGGATATTTGTCCTATGGGAAACAGCTGGCAAAAAGTTCTGTAGATTATCTTTTCACGCTGCTGATTGTTTCCTGTGTTGCGCAAAGCTTTTACATTTGAGAGGATCTTGGGTTTTTTTTGTTTTTGCGCAATGGTGGTTCTGTTCGGAGAGTCCTTCCTTATGCCTATATTTTCAAGGGTTCTATCTTCCAGCAAAATGTTTCTGTTTGAACATTTAGATCATTGATCTTCTGATTTTAGTTTAGTAATAGTGAAATTTAGAATTAAATCTTCTGCATGTGGACAGCCAGGTTTTCCAGCACTGTTGTTAGAGGCTATCTTTATCTTTCCCCTGTATTTTTGGCCTACTTCTTTGTCAAAGATGCCTAACCGTGCTGTTGTGCAGTTGTTTCTCTAGCCCCTCTTCCACTCCATTGATCCACATAACTGTTGTTAGGCACCACCTTGATGTTTTTATTACTGTAGCTTTGTAATGTAATTTGGAATCCAGCATTGTGATGCCTCCTGCCTCTTGTCACTTGAGGTTGTTTTTGCTATTCCGGATCCCCACTGGTTCTATATGAATTTTAGAATTTTTTTTTTAGTTCTAGTGAATTTTTGAACCCATGGGGATTGTGGGAACCCCCACATTTACAGCCTGTGGGCCAGGATTGGAGGTATCCAAAGAAAGGGCAGTGTCACGGAGGACAGAGCTCTAAAGCTGTGGAGTCTCAGGCTGACTGCAGGAGGGCGGAGCCAAGGTTGCCCTGGGTAAAGCCCTGATGGGATGGATGAAATGGAATGCTGCACTTACATGTAACACTCCAGAGGCGCATAGCTGTTCGTTGTACTTTATTTTGATAGATTTTTTTTCTTAGTCAGAGGTGGTAAAATGGTACCTTGTTATAGATTTATATTTTATTCCACTTATTTAAAAACCCAGACATCTTTTCTTGGCCATAACTTTTTCCCCCCTAATCTTTATCCTTTTAACTTCTTTTCTTTAAATTATGGTACTGGCTACATCTCTTAGATAATGTCAAAGAGTTAGGTATCCCTTATTGTTTCTCCACTTTAAAGAGCATTCACTTTAACATTATTTGTAATTTCAATAAAAATATCATTGTCTTTAGGTCAGTACCCTTTATTAGATTAAGGTTGTTCTCTTATCCCTAATTTTGAAGGTTTTATCATGGGAGAATATTGAATTTAATCAAATCTTTTCTCTTTGCCTATTTGAAGTGTTCCTTTTATATGTTTTCTTTAATTTTTAAAGATGTTAACATTAAAATGTTTAAAATTTTTTGTTATATTACACTCCTAGAATAAGCCAAATTTGGGCATAATACACTATATATGTGTTTTTAAAAAAATATATATGTTATTGGTACTAATTTCTGTCTCTGGTGATGGTCAGCAAAGCTTTTAAAAGCAGTATTTCTGGTGGCATCTTGCTTTCCTTGATGGTGAGACAAGATACGCAACACCTGCAGCCTAAAGGAGGAGAGGGTTTTTTTGGCTTGGTTTCAGTCCATTGTTTGCCAGCCTCAAGGGAGGAAGCCATGGTGGAAGGGTTTTACAGAGGAGGACTGCTCACCTAAAGGCAGCAAGGAAGCAGAATATCAGGGGAGGAGTCAGGAAGAGAGGTACAACTTTCCATCTCTTACCTGCAGTGACCAAACTCACTTCCTAACACCAAGTCAGCTCTGTACCCATGTAATCTAATCTCCTTGTGAACATGAGGTTTTAGGGGCCATTTTAGATCCAAGCCATGACATTCTATCCCTTACCCCAAAGAGATTCCTATGTGTCTCTTTATTCAAAATACATTAATTCATCTCTGAGAGCTGCAGAACTTTGAGCAGTTTCAGCACGGCTGAAATATCAATGTCCAAAGTCCTTTCTTAGAGTTAAGGCAAACTCTTACCTATAAGCCCCTGTAAATATGGAAAAGTTAAACACCATTGACATACAGTGGTAACATTCCCATTCAAAAGGGAGAAGGGAGGGGGATCAGAGCAAGACAAAGCAGGGCAAATGCGCAATTGCCTGAGTCTGTCTAGCAGCTGGGCCAAAGAGGTGAGTTCCAAACAGTTTTGGTAGCCTCACCTCTGGAGTTGCTTGTCCTTGTAGCCCTCAGGGTTCCCTCTTGAACTGGCTCTACTCACTTCTGCGGATTTCTTCACATGCTCCACGCTCCTTGCTTCTTCCACTGTGGGGACTCTGCCTCACTTTGGGCTTCACTCTCGCAGCTCACACACTGGCTTCGCAGGGGCCCACTGGCTTGCCTGGGGATGGTTGAACCAAATCCCTGGAAAACCTGGTCCTCTCTGCTGAAGCCTGGTGCCCTCGGGCTTTTTTGTCTAAGGGAAGTTTTCCACTCTTAGACCCTAGAGCAGATTCCTCACATGCCTTCAAGATACCCTTCCTATTATCCTGATGAAAAGTACTTGGCTTCCTTTTAGTGGGACTCTTAGGAAACCAAGCTCTCCTCCCTCCAACTTTGTAGGTCCCAGCTTTACCAGACTTCCTTTGTTGGCCAAACTCAAAAATTTTAAATCATTCAGCAATGCTGTTGGCTCTCGATTTTCAGTATAAACCTGGCTAAAAGCTGCCAAAAGTACTCAAACCTCACTTCGTAGCAGCAAGTTTAATTAGATAGAACTGGTTTGCAGGAGGAGTTTTGGAAAGGTTTGGAGATGCTGGTTAAAAAAGCTGCTGTGGAATTCTTGAAGGATGATTAAAAGGCAGATAGATGATGGAGACCAGACTCAGGAGTTTCAGTTAGGATCAGGGACTCCACTGGAAGTTGGACTTCAGACCATGTGTGTTGGCAGAAAATTTGGCTACATTTTGCTCATGTCCTGAGATTTTTCAGGAGATTGAGATTAACAGAGCAAACTAATCTGTTAGGAAGCAAAACATCAAGAAAGTCAGGAACGGAGTATTATACCCAGTGACCTGCCTCTTCCGACCAAACCTGCCTCTTAACAGAACATGCACTATATTCACCGCTGTAGTCTAGTCACCTCCAAACAGCTGAAATTTTGGAGTCATTTTTAGTGCCTTTTCCCCTTAGTCACTTTTCTCATTGCTGGGATGAAATACCTAAAATCATCTATTTAAAAGAGGAAAGGTTTATTTTGGCTTATGTTTCTGTCCATGCATGGTTGATAGGTGCCATGCGGGAGAGGCCCAGTGGAAGGGTCGGGTGGAAGAAGGCTGCTTTCTTCATGGTGACCACAGAATGAGTGGAGGAGCTCGGGAAGGGAGCTAGGCCCTTCTGAGTCATCCCACAGTAACTTGCCTCTTCTAAGTGCAAGTCACAGGTAAGCTCCCATCAACCAATCACCTCATAAAAGCCCCCATGAGTGCCTGAGGCTCTGAAGGGACATTAGATCCAAGCCAAGCCAAGCTCTGAAGGGCCATTTTAGATCTAAAACATAATGGGAGGGGTCTCACCAGAGATAACAAGAGCTAGGAATCTCCCGATATAAACCTAGGAAAAGGCTAGAACCACATGGGTAAGCCCCAAGTATATTTTCTAATCTGAAAGAAACAGCTACAATGGTGGCTCACATCTGTAATCCCAGCACTCTTGGAGGCAGAGGTAGGAGGTTTGCCATGAGTTTGAGGCTAGCCTGGGCCACATAGTGAGTTCATGGCCAGCCTGAACCACAAAGCGAGACCTTGTGTCAAAAAACTTAAAAACAAAACAAGACAAAAAGAAATCACTATAAAACAAGCATTTTTGTATCATCATTGTCTAAGAGACAGAGTTCAAGGTCTTTAGAAAGCAGAGCTTGGGGTGTTTGGTAGGTAGGGAATCTGATAACTCTCCTAAAACTTTCACCTGGCTCTTTAAAAGCCTAGTCACCTTCCTTGAATAGACCTTGAACCAGTTTTGAATCACTGGGGTAATCTATGGGAACTCCAGCCTTAGACGTGGCTTGAGCCAGTTTGGTGTTAACTTCTATGTACCTGGTACAAGCAATTAAACACTTTTTTTTTTGAGACACTGAGGATTGAACTCAGCCCTTGTGCTTCCAAGGTAGGCATGGTACCACTTGAGCTAAATCCCCAGCCCAATTAAACATTCTCTTGGAGAAATACTAGATTTCAGGCTATTCATATATATGTGTATTTATATTTTTAAAAATACATTGTCAAGCTCATTGAGACACTCAGGCATATAAATAAATAGTACATAATGAAACCAGCAATTTAATAGGTAAGAGAAGGAGGAGTGTCTTTGGCCGGAAACACCATATTGCTTTGCCGTTGGCAGGAACTCAGGGCATTGGGAGGAGTGAGGCACTTTGATACAAGGCATCGTGGGAAGGAGTGAGGCACTTTAACACAAGACATTGTGAGAAGGAGCAATGCACGTTTTGGTGGAAAAATGCCATATTGACTTTGTTCTGGACGAGCCAGACCTATTATAAACAAAACCAACAACAACAAAAATGACAACATAAAATAACCATGTGCTGGAATGCTAGAACTAAAAGACAAGTTGCTGGGTGTAATTTGTAAGATTTTTATCATCTGTATTAACACGTGGTTTTGGCCTATAATTTTCCTTATTCTTCTGCCTTTGTGTGATTTTAGTTTAGTTATACTGGCTCCACAATGTGAATTGCAAAGTATTCCTTATATTTCTATTCCAATGAGAAATTCAGTTGATATTAATCATGAAATTATACATAGTAATATTATGTCTATGTATTTTTATAGACTTAAAGATTAATAACTTTGAATATATATAAATTTGATCATAATATTTTATACAGAAAAGTTTTCTGTCGGGTCCTGTTTCCGAGGGCCTCTCATCTGGCATCGAACCACGGGCGGGAGTCATCACGTGGAGACGAAATGGTGGAGAAGCCTTTATTGCCAGCACTCTCAGCACTTATATACAGCCCCACTTCCTTGTTCCCAACCAGCCTTATAGGGGGCAGTCTCTGTCTCTCTATTTTCCCTTAATCACTGTGGCCCGGAGTGGCTCGCTGTGTATGTGCGGCCTTGCACTTCCTTTATGGAGCCAGCGTTGTTTAGCCCCAGGGAACCCCACAGTTTTCAGTTTAGTAGCACTTATGATTTAATACAACACACAATTTCGGATAGGTTAAATATTCAGTATAAGAATGACATT
>PVIR01002583.1:87085-100758 GCA_004026965.1 Petromus typicus
TGGGTGTGGAGACCCCACACCCAGCAGCAACCAGTACCACATACCACAGTGCCGGGCGTGGTGGCTCACGCCTGTAATCCCAGCACTCGGGAGGCAGAGGCAGGAGGATTGTGATGTGAGTTTGAGGCTGAGCTGAGGGCCAGCCTGAACCACAAAGCGAGACCCTGTCTCCAAAAACCTAAAAAAAAAAAAAAAAAAAAAAAAGAATGACATTTGTATGTGTATAACAAGCATTGTGATCCTTTGTATGTATATAACAAGCATTGTGATCCAGAGAAGCAAATCATAAAAGTTTACTATACAATGTGGGGTTTACCTTGGAGAATTGAAGACAAGAGCATGAAAGCAGCATTTAGCATATACTCCCCTTCCCTTCATGGGGTCTTGATCTAAAGTTGAAGCTCTCAGGGTATGAAAGATTGGCCTACAGGGGCCTGGAGAAGAGAGGACATTTTCTGTATGAACATAATTGTACAGTAATGCTGAGCCTGAGTCACAGCTCTTATAAATGAAAGAGGCTGAATGTTGACCTAAAGAAGAGCTAGACATGGATCACTTTTCCCCTCTACTTCATTACAAAAGATTGGGACACCATATGAGTTTTTTTTTTTTAGGTTTTTTGAGACAGGGTCTCGCTTTTGTGGTTCAGGCTGGCCCTGAGCTAGGCCTCAAGTTCACATCACAGCAATCCTCCTGCCTCTGCCTCCTGAGTGCTGGGATTACAGGCGTGAGCCACCACGCCCGGCACTGTGGTATGTGGTACTGGTTGCTGCTGGGTGTGGGTCTCCACACCCAGTATTGTTATGTGGTTACCGGGATTGAACCCGGGTCCTTGCGCTTGCAAGACAGGCGCCGGAACCACTGAGCTAACTCCCCGGCCGTAGCATTTTTAATTTTTAGTAGCAGGGCATAAAAGAGTGCTCTGGGGGAATTCTTTATGGAAAAATGAAAAGCATGAAGGAATACACCTTCTGTTGTGCTCCACTGATCATTTCCATGACTGTTCATGTGTTCATTCTCCTTTATCGTTTTTTGCGCTTTAGCCTAGGAAAATGTGAAACCAGTCCGGGGATCGGAAGGTAGGAGAGGTTAATCTCCTTTCCCTGCCTTGTTCTGTGATGACTGAGAACCAGCCTTCACCCATTAGAATATCCTACCACAGGACTAATACAGACCTTTTGGTGGAGACATTGTACCTGGACTGTATTTCATGTAATATTGCATCAGAGGAAAGTCAGTCTGTCATGTATCTTCCTTGGTTTTCTGCCATCTCAGTTGTCAATTGATAATGTGAACATACTCGCTAATGTGTGTTTGACCACTAGTTATTGAAGCTTGGATAAAAACTTATAAAACAGTCACTTGGCATTTGTACAGTCACGTCTCCATGTGCAAAATAAAATTTTCTCCTTAGAATCAGTATGTCCCTCTTCATCATGTAATACCTTCTTGCCTTAAATATTTACTTATTTTTGGCTTTTTGAGACGGAGTCTTACTTTGTAGCTCAGGCTGGCTTTGAATTTATTATGTAGGCTAAGTTGGCATTGCAGCAATCCTTCTGTCTCCGCCTCCCAAGTGCTGGGATTACAGGTGTGAGTCACCACACCCGGCCTGAGCCATTTTGGACAGGGAGAGTGTGGCCACAGGCAGTGCAGAAGTCTTTGGCTGTGACTTCTGTCCTGGATGTCAAGTTTTCTCTCAACACTATTGATTCAGTTGATTCTCTGTACCAGTTTTCTTTCTCATTTGTTTGGAGTCTGCTTGCTTTTGGGTAATGAAGTTCTCTCAAATTTGTTCAGTTTGAACATTATGTTTTCATTAACTTCTTCTTTTCTTTTTTTTTAGTTTCTTGAGATCAAGTCTTGCTTTGTAGTTCAGGCTGGTCCTGAACTCAGCCTCAAATTCAGCAATCCTCCTGTCTCTGCCTCCCGAGTGCTGGGATTACAGGCGTGAGTCTCTATGTCAGGGTTTGTTGTATGTGGTTATTGGGAATCAAACCTGGGACCTTGTGTTTGCAAGGCTGGTGCCAGAACCACTGAGCTAAATCCCCAGCCCTATTAATTTCTTTCAATAGAAACAATACATTTTGGTTTTTGTCTGCTTAGGCATTTTCATGTAATTTTTCTTTAGTACGGTAGATGCTCACTGAAATTATAAAAGGTCTTAAGTTCAGAAAGATTATTCATATTTGTTATTCTTGCCTAGTTAAGGATTTTGTGTGTCTGGAGGTAACATGTCAAATGGAAAGATATATTTCACATTGGAATGTTAATTTTAAAAAATACAATTAAGTCCAAATGCTAAATTAATGAGATAGAATCCTCAGAGCCCAAATCTGGGTCAATGGTGAGAAAACTAATCTTTAATAGAGAGAGTAATTTTCACTTGCTCTTACATTGTGGTTTAAAAGTAACATTGTGAGATTAAGGGGATTAAGACGTAATTAGGGAAGAAACTATGATAACAGAAGCTTTAGTGACATATAAGGAATATTGAAAAAGGAGAAATGAAAAGTAAAGTGTTCATCCCTGTCACAGTCCCTGGGAGAGAGAGTGCACTAATTTTAGACAAGTAGCCTGATTATTTTTAGAAAACTGTCCCTGGAGGAGAGGAGGGTGGTTTGGCATTATTTGGTAGGATGGTTGCCTAAGAATGTTCAGCTCTCATTTGCTTCAGTTCTCTGCAGACCAAGTAACTTTCTGATCTCTCATTTTGTCTTCTGTGAGGACTTGTCCTGTGGAGATATCTGCTCCCATCGTTCTGACAAAAATAGCTTTCATCAGAAATTTACTGATAGTTTATAGGGTTTAAACCAGTTAGGGTGTGTTTGGTTCTCACAAGTCACTTCTTTAAAGCCTAGTGAACATTTGATGGGGTGATAAAAATGAAATTTCTGGGCCAGGGATTTAGCTCAGCAGTTCCGCACTTGCCTTCCAAGTGCAAGGGTCTGGGTTCGATCCCAGTAACCACATACAACAACACTGGGTTGGACTGATGCCCACCAGCAATCAAACCACATACCACAGTGCCTGGCGTGGTGGCTCATGCCTGTGATCCCAGCACTTGGGAGGCAGAGGCAGAAGGATTGCTGTGAGTTCAAGGCTGAGCTCAGGGCTAGCCTGAACTATAAAAAAGTGAGACCCTGGGCTGGGAAATTAGCTCAGTGGTTCCGGCGCCTGTCTTGCAACCACAAGGACCCGGCCGGGTTTGATCCCTGGTAACCACATAACCATACTGGGCGTGGAGACTCACGCCCAGCAGCAACCAGTACCACATACCACAGTGCCAGGCGTGGTGGCTCACGCCTGTAATCCCAGCACTCGGGAGGCAGAGGCAGGAGGATTGCTGTGATTTTAGTTTGAGGCTGAGCTCAGGGCCAGCCTGAACCACAAAGTGAGACCCTGTCTCAAAAAAACCTAAAAGAAAAAAGACCCTGTCTAAAAAAGAAATTTCTGAATTTGAAAGTCTGTTTATCAGGTGATTTTGTGTATAGTAAGTGTCAGTGTCACCAGCCTTTAAGGTACAGTCCACCAAACTCTGCCAAGTAGAAATATAAAGATTTCTTCTATTCCTGTGGTTGATTTATAATGATAGATTACTCACTGAATCATGGCAGTGCCACATACTTTTTTTAAAAAGCGTTTAAAAATTGTACTTAATATTTAAGTGATATTTAAGATATCAAGTGATATCAAGATGCAGTTTCTAGGATGTGTCCATCATCTTGATGATCTTCCAGAGAGCTCAACAGTGGTGAGCACACACGTGCACGCTTGGAGATGTAGGTGCATCTCTACTACTTTGCTCTCTGAGAGGCTTCTGGGTCCCTCTGTCACCTTTTCAAACCATGGCCTCAGGGCAGAGGACCATTGATAACCCTCCAGCTATACTTAGAGGTCATTGAGTTGAGTGAAAACTTGAGGGGGGGTTAGAGGCTTTGTTTATACCTGTTTATTTTTTCTCGATATAGTAACTAGTTAAATCTTAACCATTATAGTTTGATGCTAGTGTTTTGTTTTGGTGCTACCCAAGGCTACATACTTCCTCACCATGTGCTCTACCACAGAGCTACACCATCAGCCTGTTGCTGAAACTTGTAACATTGTATCTGAGACATTTATGTTGTTAGATTGGATAATAAGACTTTGTTTTTTTGGTTGATTTTCTTCAACGCTATTTTTAGCATTGCTTGTTGGGTTTTACCTTAGGAATTTTGGCAATAATAATGTTTTCCGATTTTAATATTCTTGAGTGCAACCTGCCTTGACAGGCTATATAAAAATTTACTTGATTTCTGGGATGGGGATTTAGCTTAGTGGTTCCAGCGCCTGTCTTGCAGGCACCAAGGGACTGGGTTCCATCCCTTGGTAAACACATACAATACTGGGCGTGGAGACTCACGCCCAGCAGCAATCAGCACCCTGTACCACAGTGCGGGATGTGGTGGCTCACGCCTGTAATCCCAGCACTCGGGAGGCAGAGGCAGGAGGATTGCTATGATGAGTTTGAGGCTGAGCTCCGGGCCAGCCTAAACTACAAAGCGAGACCCTATCTCAAAAAAAAAAAAAAAATTTTTTTTTTTTTTACTTGGTTTCTGAAACAAATCTTTTTTGAGACAGGGTCTCACTCTGTGTGAGTCTCCATGCCTAGTATTATATGTAGTTACCAGGGATTTGAACCCGGGTTCATGTGCTTGCAAGACAGGCGCTGGAACCACTGAGCTAAATCCCCAGCCCTGAAACAAATCTTTTAAGTGAAACTTAATGCTGTTTTAAAAACTAATAATAGATTAAAGCATTTTTGCATTCACAGTCAAATTTCAGTTAAAAGTTCTGTACCCCACCCCTCCAACACCAGCTTTTAGACTATCAACACCCCGAGACAGGTGTATTTGATAAAATTTACAATTAGTAAAACAAAAAAGTGACATCCTCTGGATTTGGACAAATGTATATTGACCTGTCCATCTATCCTTTCTATTATAATTGTGATGTTATTCACATACTGATAGTTGGAAGCATGTAAGATGTACTCCTTTCAGATTGATTTCCTTCACTTAGTAATTAATATGCCTTTAAGGTTCCTCCATATCTTTTTTTTTTCTTTGAAACTAAGGACTGAACCCAGGACCTTTTTTATTTTGTGAGTCATGTCTTGCCAAGTTGCTAAATTGCCCTGGCTGGGTTTGAACTGTGGTCCTTGTGCCTTAGCCTATCAGAATGCTGGGACTACAGGCCTGGGCTACCACTCCTAGCTTTCCAAATCTTTTCATGGTTTCATAGCCCGCTTCTGTACAGAGCTAAATAATATTGGATTGTTGGGTATATCAGATTTAGTCATTTGTACTGAAGGGCAAGTAGAATGCTTCCAAGTTTTGGCAGATATGAATAAAACTGCACTAAACATCCATTTGTAGGTGTTTCTGTGGACATGAGTATGAGTAGGAGTAGCAAACCATCTTCCGAAGTGACTGTGTTTCACTTTGCATTACCAGTAGCAATGAAGTGCTGGTATGAATGCTTTTGAATCCTGTTGATATATTAAATGCATTTTTGATGAATTCATTCTGAGGACATCATTGCAGCAAAGGCCCATGATGTCTGAAGGGTCAGGGGAAAGCAGAGAGAGTGATGTGTGGCAAGTGTGTGGATTACAAGCCTGTGCCCGGTGTGGGGGAGGATGTCTGACAACGTTTTCCAGTCTCCACATTAATTACAGTTCATTTAGAAATGAGGAATTACATTTTAGAGTCTTTGTTAGAAAAGAGGTCAGTAATGTTGATAATGTTATAGCACAGATGTCTTTTCGTTTTAATTATGATGAAAATACTTCTGTCTTTTTAGGTATGTGTCAGGGTCCCTAAACATGGCTTAATTTGGGGATTATTAGCATCAATATCAGTCGAATATAGACAGTATAGGAGTCAGTGGCTTTGGATACAGCGTGGTTTCCTGTTAGGCCCACCAGCTTGAGCCTGGGTATAGATAGTAATCATCACTTACATTGTCAGTGATGTAGGAGAAGGGACTCTGGCCTTGATAACGTGTGTTGACATTTTTCCTGCTGTCTGTGATACAGAAAGCATATTTCTTGTTTGCAAAGATTGGTGCAGATGGGAAAACTTGGAGGAAGAAAGAAGGTTCAGTAACTTCTGACACAAGACAGATATGAAAAGGATTGATTTTTAAAATGTTTTTTACCATCCAGAGTAGATTTCTGTGCTATTGCTATACAGATACTCTTTAATTGTATCAGTGGGAATGACCATCAATCTACCTCTAAAGTTGGTTTTTCTATTGTAGAGTAGAAATAAAACAGGAAAAAGATGGAGAGATCTTACAGCGTCCTGGATGACTCATGGCTGTAGTCTGGGGACAGTGAAATTCACACCTGGAAGAGCAGCCATACCTTCCGAGACTGGAAGTCTGGAGTGGGGACTGCGAGCTGAATGTCGGTCAGTCCCTGTGTGGAAGCCCGTTGGTTTACCATGGTGTTTCTTTTCAGTAATAACATGAAGTAGTAGGCTATTTATCATTAGGGATTTTTTAAAAACAGATTTTGGCCAACTTGAATGTGTAAAAGTTTGGGGGACATAAGCCAGGTGTGGTTATGTATGCCTGTACTCCCAGCATTCTAGGAAGTTGAGCAGTAGGCTTGCAGGCTTGAGCAAACTTAGCATCTTAACAAGGTCTTGTTTTAAAAAAAAATAAAGAGTTGAGAATGTAGATCGTGGTAAAGATGCTGGTTTCGGTCTTTACTACTGACAAAAAATGAGGCTATAGATAAAATAATCAAATATTTTTAAAAAATACTTATTTAATTACACATTTTAAAAATATATATATATATATATATTTTTTTTTTTTTTTTGAGACAGGGTCTTGTTTTTTTTTTTTAGGTTTTTTGAGAGGGTTTCCGCTTTGTAGTTTGGGCTGGCCCTGAGCTCAGCCTCAAACTCATCACTGCAATCCTCCTGCCTCTGCCTCCCGAGTGCTGGGATTATAGGTTTGAGCCACCACGCCCAGCACTGTGGTAGTAGTGCTGATTGCTGCTGCGCGTGAGTCTCCACACCCAGTATCGTATGTGGTTGCCGGGGAATCGAACCAGGCCCTTGTGCTTGCAAGACAGGCGCCAGAACCACTGAGCTAAATCCCTGGCCCAACAAGGTCTTGTTTTTGTAGTTCAGGCTGGTTCTGAGCTCACTATGTAGCCCAGGCAAGCCTTGAAGTCACAATAATCCTCCTGCCCATGCCTCCCGAGTGCTGGGATTACATGCACCCCACATTGTGGTGTGTGGTACTGATTGCTGGTGGGTGTGAATCACCACACCTGACATTGTTATGATTACAGGGGATCGATTGCTTGTTGCAAGGCAGGTGCTAGAAACCACTGAGCTAAATCCCCAGCCCTAAAATCTTATATATAAAACTAGGATTGTTTTTCCCTACTACCGGGAATCAAACTCAAGACCTTGCACTTCCCAGGCAGGCAGTCCCACTGCCCACTCAGTGGAGCTAAATCCCTAGCCTTTAGGATTTTCTATATTGTATTCTTTTTTTTGAGACAGGGTCTTGTTTTGTGGTTCAGGCTCAAACTCACATCACAGCAATCCTCCTGCCTCTGCCTCCCATGTGCTGGGATTACAGGTGTGAGCCACCACGCCCGGCACTGTGGTATGTGGTACTGATTGCTGCTGGGTGTGGGTCTCCACACCCAGTATTGTTATGTGGTTACCGGGGATCGAACCTGGGTCCTTGTGCTTGCAAGACATTTGCCGGAACCACTGAGCTATATCCCCGGCCTTGTATTGTATTCTTTTTGAGACAGTCTCATTATGATCAGATTTGCTGTGTAGCCCAGGCCAGCCTCAGACCTGCTGGTCTCCTCCCTCCATCTCCCAGAGTGCTGGAATTACAGGTGGACACCAATTTTTTATATACAGTTTGATATCAGTGATTACTAAAGTCACTTTCAGTCATCAGCATAGCTTTCCAGATTGTATTACATTCTTTTGTATGAGTAACTTATGTTCTGGTACTTTTAAAAATTTGTTTAAGATACCTGTTCCTGGAAAGTTTATTGTACTCTTATGCCTTATATACCGACTCATGTAATATAGAGTCCTTTTTTGGTTTTCTTTTTTTGTTTGTCTTCTATTAGTCCTGCCTCTATCCTTCTAAGCCTCTGTCCTTTAGAGGCTTGTTATTCAGAAATCTTAGCACTTTTAATTTTAAATCTGTATCTTCCCAGAGTAGTTCTGTAAATGAATCAGTTTCTTTGCCTCTTAAAAAACAAAAGAGAACAGGGCCGGGGATTTAGCTCAGTGGTTCTGGCACCTGCCTTGCAAGTGCAAGGCCTGGGTTTGATCCCTGGTTAACCACATACAACATTGCCGGGCATGGGGACTCACACCCATCCCCAATTAGTACCACATCGCACATTGCTGGCATGATGGCCATACTTGTAATCCCAGCACTCAGGGGCAGAGGCAGGAGGATTGCTGTGAGTTCAAAGCTGAGTTCAGGGCCAGCCTGAACTACAAAAAAGTGAAACCCTGTCTCAGAAAACAAAAAAGAACAAAAATTTCTTTATATAATGATATATAATCTTACAAAACCTGTACTGTTTGGGATCATTTCAGACTAATTGGGTTCCCATCATACTGTGGGTATACAAATGAAGTAATTGGGATGCTTTGTAAGAGCTAGAATCTGAGGCAGTTCCCCCTTTTCTGAGCAAGTAGTGGAGAAGTACCTTCATTATGTTATGCATATATGGTATTTTGAACTAGCCTTTGTCCTTGTGTTACATACAGCTGTATAATTTCTCTGTGGGTTCCTAACAGTGCTTCCTTTTTTTATTTTGACATTTACAGTGAAAATACCAAGTATTTTACTCTGTGAAAATTCTTAAAATTCATATACAGTACTAAATTATCAGAAGCACTGAAAGGAAATGCAGTTGAGGGTGTATATTTTATTGTTGCATTATGTCAAAGCCACCCACTAAGAAATATAAATCTGATGGCAACTTTTGTTAAAAGCTTCTGGGATCCTACAGTTGGGCCCAGTTGCCCTGCCTGTGTCCTTTGTCACATTCAACACACCTGGCACTGGCCTCACTGGATTATAAGCATTTATCTTTATACCCTCTATTACCGAAGGCATTCAGTACATGGTTGGAAATTAAATTAGAAATTTGCCACTAAAATTTTTATAAATATGCTGTATAAATTCTAAAGAAACGGAGAATTTCTGATACTGTCATGCTGTTATTTTGTTCTTGGTATATTTTGCATAGTGATATTTTTCTTTTTAGGTTCTTACTAGATATTTAAGAACTGAGGATATTTGACTCTTGGCTTACGTTTGTGTCCACTTAGTAGTATGTTTTTTACAATGAGATCCAAGAAAGATTGAGAATAACACACAGTGTAAACATCACCCCAAAAATCGATTCTGTATATAGTTTAAAATATTTAGATAGACCTGTTTTTTGCTAAATCACACAACTTGTACTTTTTTTTTTTTTTTTTTTTTTTGAGACAAGGCCTCACTGTGTAGTTCAGACTGGCCTTGAACTCTTCCAGCCCAGGCTGACCTTGAACTCAATACAATCCTGCTTCAGCCTCCCCCGTGCTGGGTAACAGGCATGTGCCACACAACTGTTTTACATTGGAAATTTAAATTATACTTATGTGCATGAAGGAAAGCTGCAAAGCAACTCCAGAGAAGACTCCCGTATATATCAAGGCGGGATCACTGTGCTCAGTAATGTACTACACGGCTGCATTGCAGTTCTAATCCACCTATACGCAGAAGTCAATGGGGTCTTTGTTGTAGACTGGTAGAAGAATGCAGGAGCCAAGTAGTAGTGGGAGTTCAGTTTAGTTCCACTGTTTTGTAGATTGGGCAGATTTTCAACAGGATCCAGACATTTACTTTTATAAGCAATAGAAACAAAAGTAGAAAATTCACTTTTTTTTTTTTCATCTGAAAAACTTACTTTAAAACATTACATGTCACTTCTCCCTCGTGTCTAAAGATGGATTGAACTATTTGGAGCCTGGAGTTTGATGTTTTGTGGATCCAGAAAGCAAGAGTTATCTTTCTTTCTTCCAAAGACAGAAACAAGTATTTGAGAACCTGTGCTCAATTATAAATTGTTTGACTTTTAAAATGGAAACTTCTGGTATCCTTTGCAGATTGTTCAGCACCACTTCCCTGCAAGTGAGCATGCAGAACTTAACTGAATAGTGCGACAAAAGCATGTTAGAGGGTCTGGAAATTATTTAGGTCTTTGTGGAACTGAACTTTACAGAAAACCAGCTGGTATTTCATGTCTTAGATGTCATTCACTTTGTCAGGTCCGTTGTGGTGACATTTTAGCATCTTTTTCAGAATGCTACCATGAGAAAGGAGTATATTGAAAAGGTCAGATGAAGGAGGTATTCCTAGAAATGTCCCTGATGGTAAAGTTGTAAAAATTGAACTTATTGGAGCTAGATGTACACTATTCATTAAAATTTATCCGTGTAAACTGTTTTACAGATGAGAAAATAGACATGTTGTTGTTCCTGATTCCCTAGTATAGAATTTATCTCGTTTGATATTTAATTGTTTACGTCTGTCTGCATGCTGAAGTTGATTCCTTTAGGGCAGGGAACTATTTTTGCTTCATCCAGTGCCCACCATACTCCCTAGTACACATTAAGTTCCAGGATATGTTTGTAAGTGAATGAATCATTTAATGAATGAACTGGACAACAGCTAGACTTATCCTCATTCATTTCTCTCTCAGTGGGTAACTGCTTATTTTCTAAGTGAGACCTTTTTCTCCTTATAAAAGGCAACAACAAAATCATATCTCAGAGTAAAGGGGTAATAGATCATGAGAGTTCTGGACTACAGAAGCTATAGTTTTGTGTGCGTGTATGCATGTGTGTGTGTGAGAGAGAGAACTGCCACAATATAAAGGCCATGAATACATATATATGAATATATACAAAAAATTCAGATAAGTATGGATGAACGTGATACATGGAGAATTAAACTTCTCAATAAATATCAAGTTATGTTTACTTTAGTAGAATCTAACCCCCGGCACTGGGCATCAGTCCATCTATCCCACAGAGAGGAAATCTTTGCTACCACCATGCAGGCTTATCACATCCTTATGGCTGAAGGAGACCCAGGGACCAGAGCTGCTAAAAACAAACTAATTTGGAAAGATGTATTTACGCAGGATCAGAGGCTTCAGGCTTGCTTAGGGGTGCCATGTATGTGAAAAGAATTTTTCTAGTTTAGCTTCAGGAAAAACAACATTTTCTTTGATTTTTTTTTTTTTTTAGGTTTTTTGAGACAGGGTCTTGCTTTGTAGTTCAGGCTAGCCCTGAGCTCAGCCTCAAACTCATATCACAGCAATCCTCCTGCCTCTGCCTCCTGTGTGTGCTGGGATTACAGGCATGAGCCACCACGCCCGGCACTGAGGTATGTGGTACTGGTTGCTGCTGGGCATGAGTCTCCACACCCAGTATGATATGTGATTACCGGGGATCGAACCTGGGTCCTTGCTCTTGTAAGACAGGCGCTGGAACCACTGAGCTAACTCCCCGGCCCCAATATTTTCTTTTGATTTTATTGAAGGCTGTCTTATCCACAGGGTTTTTGTTTTTTTTTTTTTTTAATGTTGTCCTATATTTTAAGTCAGTAGAAGGAGGTCTTAGAAAACATCATCATCAAGTGTTATGTCTATAACAAGAAAACATAATTTCATTGTAGGATTGTAACCTGTCATCTCTGTGGATGTGTCAATCTACCATGAACAGATTGAGTGAGTTTTGTCTTTTGCTGCAGATGAGATGAAAGAGATTGTAGAGCAGCATTTTAAAAACAATTCTTGATGTCTCAAAATCAGTTACAATCAGCATTTTCTAACAAATGAAATGGAAAATAGAATGACTGTCAAATTACATCATAGGTATCATTGTTTTGTTTGATCAAACGAGTTCCACAGCTTGTGTGTCTTGAATGTTCCATTGTGAAGTGTCTTTTGTACTTTCTGTGGTGGTCAGAAGACCTCCAACTATACTGTAACAGAAGATACCAAAAAAACCAGATTTCTTGCTGTTGAATAAGTTAATCTTTTTTTTGAGACAATGCCATTTACACAAAGGAGTAAATACTCAAGTAGAAAACTATATGGCGTAGATAATAAGTGCAGTGTGTTTAGAAAAATGAAGTGATAATACAAGTTGAAAATGCTCAGGAGACAGTGATACTGAGCTAAATGTGAAGAGATAGGTAGGGTTTGGGAGGATGAAGAAGAGTTTAGAGGTGAAAATAGTATACAGATAATAAAAATTGCAAAGTTGGAGTAGAGGCTTCAGTATGCAATGGAGAGTTTTAGCATACGGTTTGGAGTTAGAAAATGAAACACTATTGTTCAGACTTACGGAGGCCTTGTACTGACATGCCTGAAGAGTGTGCACTAGATCAGGTAACCTGCAAGGATTCTCCAGCTGAAGAGGGAGACGATACAGGACGGATTATGGAATGTTTTCCGTCTCCTTCGTACTCGGCCTGGGTGTAGCACTCCTAAGGGAATTTCTTATAGGTGGTTTTGGGATACCCAGTCTCTGGCATCTGATCAAAGAGAGCTAGAAAGGACTTTGGCTGTTCTCCAGAATGTAAATAGAAAGGTAGAACAAGTCCCATTGTGGGCGCATGTGAAGCACCCCCACTGAGCAGCAGTGAAATGCCGTGCTGTCTGTTTGAAATATGGCAAAGGATGGATTTAAAGATTTCTTCTGCTATCACTGCAGATTGTTTGCTCCCAGTGTAGAGGGCAGAGTGGATAAAAAGGGCCCACAGTTTTGAAATCCTGGGAACCTACCTGCAATGCGCTATGTAAGTAATTTGTCTGTTGACCTCTTTTCCCTCAACACACCCTCGCTGAATCTGGCATACATAATTTGTAAAACAATTTCTGGAACGAGCCCCAAAAATTTCTCTGTGCTAGAATGGGTCACGGTGTATATCTTTCAAACTTCGTGCTTCTTTCCAGTTGAAGAGCTGTTTAAAATAGTTTATGAAATAATATTATTCACTAGAGAGAAGGCAGTTAGTTGATTCCATTAGTGTTAAACCTGTAACACTAAACACAGCGATATTTTGATTGCACATGGTAGGAAAGGTTACTTCGTAGTACTGTAGGAAGACCACATGTAATTTAGATATTTAATGAGGCAGCATCACGTATCAGGAATGTAAAGGCAAGGCCGGTGAAAGGCGAAGGGATGCGGAGAACACAGGTTTGGTTTGAGGGGAGTGTGTGTAGAGTGTGCATTTCTATTCTTCTGCTAAGAGGGTGGATGAATGAAAATGAAAGAGGGTGTATTCGTTTATAATTATCTTACGAAGGCGTCTGCTCACAGTCAGTCACTTATAGAGTGAGTGCCAGCTGGCTGGGTATTTTTGCGATGTAAATTGTCCATCCGCTCTGGAGAAGGACAAGGAAGCCTTGTGTGAAGGACTGAATTCCTACCCAGAGCACAAGGGAGGGTCGTTCTTGCAGAGATCTAAATGAGATCTGTTCTCATTTTCCGTTTGATTTGCAGTTTTCGACATGTCATTTTCCCTCCCAGCCCCGCTCCGGCTGCTGTCGGTCTTGG
>PVIR01002584.1:0-17934 GCA_004026965.1 Petromus typicus
TTATTATTCCAGTCACACACAAACCCTTAAACACTTTCAGACAAAGAAAAAAGAATAGTCCCTCCACCTTGTATGAGGGCACCATGATCATAATATTTAAGCTAGATAAAGATAGTAGAAGAAAGGAAAATCACAGGCCAATCATATTTGTGAACCTACATGCAAAAACATTAAGAAACCAAAAATGATTACACATTATGACCATTTGGGTTTATCCCATGAATGCAAGGGTAATTCCATGGTGTCTTTCATCACATTAACAGTGTACAACTGGAAACATCATAATTACCTTCTGATGTCAGAAGGCACTTGATAAGATTATCAATTTATGAAAGAAAAAATCCTTTTAGTAAATTAGGAATTGGGTATCTATAAATATCTATAAAAAGCAGTTTTAACAACATAATTGGTGGTGTCCACTATAAAATTAGCCATAAGAATCTGAGGATAGTGGTATATCCTAGCACTTGGGGAGCATCACCTTGAGACCAACCTGGGCCAATAGTGATTTCAAGGCCAACCTGAACTACACAGTGAGACCTTGTCTCAAAAACTCAAATAATAAATAAATTAAATAATAATATTAGGCATAAGGTATAACATATATAATCTTTAAAACACTACTCTAAGTGAAATAAAGAAGTTACTACTTGTAAAAGACCAGGTATCCCACATTCCTGGATAGGTAAAACTAGTATTGTCATAATGGGCATAATTCTAAAACTGATATTGATATATAGATTTCATGCAATCCTAGTACAGTAATAATATCATTCCTCACAGAACTAGAGAAAATAACCCTAAACTTCATACATAATCAGAAGCAACCCAGAATAGCCAAACAATTCTGGGTAAAAGAACAAAGCAGAGGGTATCATGGTCCCAGGTATCAAACTGTATTACGAACCTACTGTGATTAAAAACAGCATGATACCGACATGAAAATAGATATGAGGATCAATGGAACAGAATAGAGGACAAAGAAACAACCTCAGAAACACATAACCATTTAATCTTTGACAAAGGAGAAAATAAATATGCTGGAGGAAAGATAGACTCTTTAGCAAATAGTGCTGGGAAAATTGGCTATCCATATGCAAAAAGATTGAAGCTAGACTCTTATCTCTCTCACCATGCCATAAACTAAAATCAAAATGCACTGAAGATCAACCCATTAAGACAGAAACATATCCTGTTGCAAGAATAAAACAAGTAAAACTCTTGAGGTAAGGATTTTCTGACAGGTAAGGATCCTCTGAATGGAACTCTGGTTACACAAGAAATAACATGTAGAGCTGGATGTGATGGTGCACACTTGGGAGCCCAACACTTGGGAGGCTGAAGCAGAGGAGGATCATCGTGAATTTGAGGCTATGCTGAGCTGCATAGTGGGTTCAAGGTCGGCCTGAACTATATAGTGAGACCCTGTCTAAACAACAGAACAAAAGAACACATAAAAACAAGAATGAACAAATGGGATCATTATATTAAAAAGCTTTTGCAAAGCAAAAGGAACAACCAACACAGTGAAGAGAAAACCTACAGAATGGGAAAAATGATTTTCCCATTACACATAGGGCAGAATACTAATAATTAGAATATATAAAAAACTCAAAAAAATTAGAGTACCCAAAGTGAAAGACATGATAAAAAAAAATATGGGTAACTGAAATAGACACTTCTCAGAAGTGCAAATGGCCAATAAATGCATTAAAAAGCATTCAGTATCTCTGGCCATTAAAGAAATACAAATTAAAATAACACCGAGTCCATCTTACTCCATGAAGAGTAACTGTCATCCAGAAATCAAATAATAACAAATTTTGGCAAGGCTGCAGAGAAAAAGGAACACTTCTGCATTATTGCTAGGAATGTAAACAGTACAACCACTAGGGAAATCATATGACTGTACCTCAAAAAAACTAAAACTAGAAATTCCATTTGACCCAGATATTTCTGTTCTAGATTTCCTTTCTGAAAGTTAAAGACATATTACAGTGATAAATACATATACATGTTTACAACAACGCAACCCATAATAACTAAATCTTGGAAGCAGCTTATATGTCCATCGACAGATGAGTGGACAAAGAATGTGGTATTTGCTGGACCTGATCGCACATGGTCTGTAATCCCAGAACCTGGGAGGCAAAGGCAGGACTACTGTGAATTTGAGAGTAGCCTGAGCTACATTGTGAGTTCAAGGCCAGCCTGAGTCACACAGCAAGACCTTATCTCCAAAACAAATAAAACAAAACAAAACAAAGAAGGATAAACTTGAATCACTTGTAGGAAAATGGATATATCTTGAAACCATAACTGTTAAGTGAAATAAGTAAGAGACACAAGCTTAAATATTTCATGGTTTCTCTTACATGAAAGACCTAAAGTTGAAAAAAATCAAAGAACAGAATGAAAATTAGTTAATAAAAACCGAGAACTTTCACGGGTAGTAAAAGGACCAAGACAGGAAGGGAGGGAATATGGAAGAAGGGAAGGGGCCTAAAAAGAATTAAGATGTATTGTGTACTAATTCCCTATGGTGAATGTAATCAGTTTGTGTCACAAATATGTACTAACAAATACAAAAATTAGAAGAAGTAGAAATTAAAATGCTGGGAATGTGGGCCAGTGCCAAGGCCCTGGGTTCAATCCTCAATATTAAAATATTAAATTACTGAGCTATAGATGTAGCTAAGTAAAAGCCCCTTATCTAGTATACACAAGGTCCCAAAATCAATTCCTAGACCATACCCCCAAAATATATATATATATATATATATATATATATATTATTAAAAATGATAACAGCAACATAAGCTATATATATATATATATATATATATATGTATATATATATATATATATATATGATGTGCAGGGCAATCTGTAGATTACTGCATAAAACATGACCTAAAATCATGTAGAATCCAAGTGATTGGTAAAGAATTCCGCTTTTCATGGACAAAAACATAAAAATAGCAACTCTCTCCAAATTGATCTATAGATTCAAAATGATCTATAGGTTCACTGCTGTCATGGAGGATTACTTCCAAAATGGCCAGGACCTCTAAAAATTCATTCATTCATAAAATTAATGAGAACATTGGCAAAAAAAGAAAAGAAAAGAAAAAGAAAAAAATCAAACCAACCAAACAGTAACAACAAAAAATCCCCGTTTCAGTACTCTGACATGCAGTTAACCAAGGCTTATGATAATTTGTGGAGCGTTTATTCAAGAAAAATGGCTTACTCTCAGAACAGCAAATTTAGTGGTGTTTTTAACTTCCCATCATCCCTCTCTCATTAACTCTGTGATAGGCTTGAAAACCAGCAGCTGGGCACCATGGTGGCTTTGAAAAGCAACTCTGCAGCCACTGGAAGAGGCAGATGGATTTGGCACAACCCAAAAAGCCCCATCTGTGGAGATCTGTAACCATTTGACCTGTCTGGCAACTCCCCAGGAAAAGTCCCATTCACAAGTCTTGTTTTTGTCTGACCTCACTGAGAACTTGCTCTGGGAGCAAAGTCCTACTTTCAGGACTTTTGTTAAAAGCAGTCAATGGTAATTGTTTACCAGCATGGCTGCCTAAAGCAGCAATATCAGCTGGGGAAAACAAAGATGCTGGCCAAAGAAACCCTTACAGGAAAATCTGAGGAATGAAAAGTTCTGACATGGTTCTGGAGACCTTGAAGGCCATATCTGTGTTTAGGGCTGTGTGAATACCCAAGAAATACTTGACAAGCTTGCAGTCTTTCACCAACAGTTGATTTGAGGCTCTGCTCCAGCAGGAAGTAAAAGTTGAGGCAGTGTTGTAAAATATTAGAGCACTGAGAGAGCTCCCCCACCACACCCAGCCCCCGGGGAAATGGAGGAAGATATATTGGTTAAAGGTATTTAAGAAAAGCTTGATTTAATCATTAACTGACCACTAAACGCAGCAAGACTTTCTTGGCCTCTCATAATAAATAATACAGACTTTAAAAAATTACTTAAGGAAATCACCCAATAAAAAAGCAGTAGCAGCAACAACAAAACGACCACCAGTAAAAGAGAAAAAAACTGTTGAGAAGGAGTTGTTAATCTGATTTCCAGATTTAAAATGTCCTGTTTTTAATGAAAAATTATAAGATACACAGACACACAAAAGTGGATCGTGTGTCCCTTACACAGGATATAAAATAGTCAGTAGAACCTTAAGAAAGCCATGAAATTAGATTTATTAGACAAAAACTTCATATCAGCTGGGATTGTAGAAAAGCATTTATGTACAATGCACAAGACTCTGGGTTCAGTCCTCTGCAACACACACACGCACACACACACAAATCAGCCATTGTAAATATATTAAAAATACAAAAGAAAATGCATGCTTCCTAGGAAAGTATAAGAACAAATTTTCATCACATTTGACAAAGACTTGATACACTTCTAAGAAAAATCCCACACAGTTGGAACTGAAGCATGCTAAGGTATTTTCAAAGCTGTAAGGTAAGAGCAAGGGACTAAGGATATCTAAGACACTCTTTGAGAAGAATACCCAAGACACTTTTGAAGCAGAGAATAGAGAGGTCTTACAAGAGATGAAAATATATTATAAAACTGACTGTGCATTTTTGGTGCAGGTACAGATAGGTGTTATGGCTTGTGTTTAGATGTCCCCCAAACCTATGTGGTTCTAGATGAGGCTTTTTCAGAGGTGGCTAGATCTAGAGTGTATGACTGATGGTACAATGCTGTGATTAAAGTTGTGGGTGCTGTCTGCTCTAAGGACAGGTAAGCTAGGTACAATATAAGGGACAGAAAGAGGCTTGTTGCCAGTTTCCCATAGTTCACTGCTTGGTTGTTTTGCTACCTTGTACCCACCATTCTCTGCAATACCTGTCTGCCATGCCACCCTGCCTTGGAGCCAGCTGATATGGGTGGAAACTTCTACAAAATGTAAGCCAAAGTAAACTTTTCCTCCTTTAACTTTTGGTGTCAAGTATTTTGTCTCAGCAATAAGAAAAGGTAAGTAAAACAATAGGTCTGTGAAAACAGATCTCTACCTTTGGGGAAGTATGATTTATAACAGATATGCCATTACAGACCAGTAAGGAAAGAGAAAGCTCATTCATTCTGTGGTACTGGCCTAATTAATTACCCAGATAAAATAAATAGAATTCTTTCTACCTTGAAATTACCTCGTGTGCTCAGAATTTTTATTCTGAATGACTACTGAATTTATCAAATGGTTTTGTGCATCTACTGGGAAGATCATATGGCTTTTTTTAATTTATTACATTAATAGAATGGCCTCTCATAACAATATCACAATAGTGGTATCGACTATTTTTTAAAATATGAGGCCAGTTTTGTTTGATCCTAAACAAATCATTCCAATTTTGTCAGAATTTATGGTCTCATTTGTGTTTCACTTTAAATTTGCTGATAGACTGTTTAAGACTGTTGCATAATATTCATACAGAAATTCACCTGTGTTTTTTTCTTCTTCTATTGTCTGAGAATTTTTGGTAACACATTAGGGTTAGAAAATATTTCTTCTTCATGCTGTAATAGAATATACATAAAATTGGTATTATTTCTTCTTTAATTTTCAAAAAGAATTTATCAGTAATGCCACAGGAAAGCTTGAGTTTCCTGTTTTTAATTCTTTCTAATGTGTATGCAATGATACCTAAATATAGATTCAATTTTTCATAGCTTTTTAAAGATATAATAGACACACAAAGTCCACATATATAAACAGAGTAATTTAGGAGATTGTGTCACAGATACAGACCCATGAAAATACATGACTGCAATTGAGCTAATGAACATGCTTGTCACACCTAGAGTTTCCTTGTGCACCTTTTTTAGTTCTTCCTGCCTATTCTTTGGCTCTAGACAACCCTGATCTGCTTCCTGCTGCTATAGATCAGTTTTTGTTCAAATAAATGAAATCATATAGTACATACCCTTTTTGTCTGGATTCTTTTATACAGTATAATTGAGCTGAGACTTTATTTATATGAATCAAAAATCCATCTCTTTTGTCACTAAATAACCACATAGATTTATCATAGGTTATCCACTGATGAATATGTATGAGGTTTCACTCCAATTCCCAGCTGTTACAATTAAATATGCTATGAACATTCATGTTCAAGTCTTTATAAGGATGTATACTTTCTTCTGCAAATACCTACAATAAAACAGTTACATCATATGGTAGATTTATATTTACTATTATAAGAAATTGACAGCCGATTTTCTGAACTGTTCCTTTACATTCCCACAAACAGATGTGAGTTCCAATTGTTTCAGAACCTCTGGAACACTTGGTATTACCTTTCTAATATGTGTGAAATGGTGCTTAATAGTAGATTTACTTTACACTCCCTTAATGGTATTATCTTTTCATATGTTTCTTTTCCATTTGCATCCTTCTTGGTGAAATCTGTTGAATATTTTTTTGGATTTAAGAGTATATATTCATTGTATTGAGTATTAAGAGTTCTTTATATATTCTAGATTCAATTGCTTTACCAACTGCACACTAAATTTTCTCTTATTTTGTAGTCTCCAATTCACTTTTAGTGTTTTATCAGAGTGCAGAAGTTCTTGATTTTGATGAAGTCATATTTAATGTTTATAGAATTGTATTCTTGGTGTCATAGCTAAGAAAGTTTTACTTAATCTAAGATCACAAAGATTTGTTTCCTTTTTTCTTCTAGAAGCTTTATAGTTTTATGTTTTAAATTTTATAATCCATTTGAGTTCCTTTTTTAAGTTATATGTTCAATCTCCATTTTATGGCTATTGTTTGTTTCACATATGGCAACGCCATTGACCCAGCATAACTATCTCTTTGTCTAAAATCTATTGACCATTTATCTGTGGGTCCTTTCATGTCTCTCTTTTCCATTTTCATTGGTCTCTTGTAACTATGCCGATCTCATTCCATCTTTCTTTTTTTAGATACTGGAGATTGAACTCAGGACCTTATGCTTACCAGGCAGGAGCGTCATCAGGAACTACATCACTGGCCCACTGAGTATCATCCCTGGCTCTCCGTCTTGATTACTATGGATTTATAATTAATCTTGAAATCAGGTAATATAAGCTTCCAAATTTGTTTTTAGCCTTAAAAGTTAATAGTTTGGCTATCCGATGCCCTCACTTTCATATCAATTTTAGATTAATTTTGTTAATACCAAAAGTGGGCTTTAGCCCACTGGAATTTAAATTAGGACTGTGTTGAAGCTATAGATAAATTTGGGCAGAACTAATATTCTGTAAACTGTCTTATAATCCATGAGCTTGGTATATCTCTCTACTTATTTAGATCTTTTATTTCTCTGAGCAGTGTTGTAGTTTTCAGCATATAGGTTTTAAATATTTCTATCAAGGTTTTTGGTAGATAGTTTGTGGTTGTTGGTGCCATTATAAAAGATACGGCCTACTGATTTTATATCCTGAAATATTGCTTGACTCACTCATTAGAGCATGTGTCTTTTTGTAGATTCTGAGGTATTTCTATGTAGTCAATTGTGGTGTCAGTGAGAATTGATTATTTCCCTTCGTTCCACATCCTTTTGCCTTCTGTACTATAGTTTATATATTTTTCTGTTGATCTGTTTGAGTCTGCCAGTCCTAGGTTCTGTTGTCAACCTCAGGAGTTTCTTTTTCTTTTTTCCTCTAATCCTGGGATCAAACTCAGTACCTTGAGCTTGAAAGAACCTCATGAGTCTTTAACCTCAGATATAATGTTTAGTTCTTGATTTTTTTTCAAATCCAGCCTTTTTTCACTGAAATTCTCCATCTTTTCATCCATTTTTATCTGTTATTTACTCTATTTCATTCAACATACTTGTAATAGTCATTTAAAAAACTTTTGTCTACTTATTCCAACATCGGGATTACCTATAAGTCACTCATTGTTTTGTTTTTTCCTCTTGAGTCTTTGTCACATATTGCTGTCTCTATATATGTCATTTTAAAATATTTATTCCTGGGGCCAGGAATTTAGCTCAGTGGTTCCAGCAACTGCCTGGCAAGTGCAAAGTCCCAAGTTTAATCCCTGGTACCACATACCACAGTGCCAGGTGTGTTGGCCCATGCCTGTAATTCCAGCACTCAGGAGGCAGAGGCAGGAAGATTGCTGTGAGTTCGAGGCTAGCCTGGGCTACATAGTGAGTCCTGGACCAGCCTGAACTACAAAGTGAGACCATGTTTCAAAAAAAACATTTTTTTAAAAATTCCTGACAATTTGTATGAAAGAATCATGGAGAGCTGAGGATGGTGGCACACACCTGTGATCCCAGCACTGGGAAAGCTGGGGCAGGAGGATGGCCTCGAGTTTGAGGGTAGATTAGTCTATATAGTGAATTCAAGGGCAGCCTAAACTACACAGCAAGATCCTCTAAATAAATAAATGTAAGCAAGAAAGAATGAATGAACCGTGGAGACTGAAGGCTGTATTTTCTGTTAGGGAGGGTTCTCCTTCTGTTAACACTTAGGATGAGAGGTTAATCTCTCAGTGAGGTAGTTCTGGGATGGACTGCAGTTCTATATATTTTTTGTTGTTGTTTTATTTTGAGACAGAGTCTCGCTGTTATCTCAGGCTGGCCTGAACTCACTTTGTAGCCCAGGTCACATGGCTAACCTTGAACTTGCAGCAATCCTGCTTCATCCTCCTGAGTGCTGGGATCACAGGCATGTGGCAACGCACCAAGCTGGATGGTAGCTTTTGTTACACTCAGTGCTCCTTTGCTTTCAAATATGGCCATGGTGACAGAATGTAGCTGGCACATGTTTGCCTAATGTTTATGATGCCCTGGGTTCTGCCCTCTGTGCTGCAGCTATATATATACATCACTCAGACATATATAATTATAACTTATCCAATTGTGCGTAGGGCTTGCAACAGACACTTGCTTCTATTTACTACATTCTCCTTCAAAGTAGAAGTCCTGGGCTGGGGATTTAGCTCACTGGTTCCAGCGCCTGTCTCGCAAGTGCAAGGACCCGGGGTTCAATCCCCAGTAACCACATAACAATACTGGGTATGGAGACTCACGCCCAGAAGCAATCAGTACCACATACCACAGTGCTGGGTGTGGTGGCTCACGCCTGTAATCCCAGCACTCAGGAGGCAGAGGCAAGAAGATTGCTCTGATGTGAGTTTGAGGCTGAGCTCAGGGCCAGCCTGAACTATAAAGCAAGACCCTGTCTCAATAAACCTTAATAAAAAAAAAAAGTAGAAGTCCCCCAGATGGGTTAAACAGTGAAAAGTGGCCCTTTAAAAATTTGAAAGGAAAATATAAGAGGCTATCTTGGTGGCCATAAGTTAAGGAAGATTTCTTAAGCAAGACAAATGTCTTCATAAAATCATGTTCCATTTCTCAAGCTGCCTTAAAACTAATACTTGCTAGTAATTAAAAGGTATGTAGTGGTGTGTGGTGGTGCTCATCTGTAATCCCAGAGCTCAGAAACTAAAGCAGGACAGCTTTGAGTTCAAGGCCAGCGTAGGTTACATAGGGTGACCCTCTCTCTCTCTCAAAAAAAACAACTAACAACAACAATAATAAAAATAAATTAAAAATAAAAATAAAAGTGATTATAAAGAAAGCAAAAAGACAATCCTGAAGCTGTGAAAATACATGTCCAACAAATGCAGCTGATGTTTAATATTTAGAATGTGTCAGGTGCTCTCATAAATTAGTGACTAAAATATCTAAGCAGAAAATGGACCAAAGACATAAACTTGTACTTCACAGAAAATAATTCATATCCAGTAGTTACATGAGAAAAATGAAAAACTTCATTAATAATAAGCCAATTACTAAAGCCACAGAAGGGTGAAGACCATGACATTCTTGTATGGGGAGAGGATATTTTATTTCTCTGTGGTGATTACATATTTTATAATTATTATAGCTAGTTATGCATGTATGCTGTGTGACCCCTTCTGAATATATGTGGCATTCTACAACAAGAATAATTTTTAAGGTTTGTAAAGTTTCTTTGTATTGACGTAGGCAGCAGTAGCGGGCCCCTTTGACCCGGAAACTCTTTTATTTCTCCTGAAGGTGATTCTGCCTGATTCTGCTAGTCTTGATTCTATCTCTTCACCCTATCTGATCCTTTCTCTCAGAAGGTAACTTGAGGGGCTGGGGATTTAGTTCAACTGATACCACGCCTTCCTTGGAAGCACAAGAACTGGAGTTTGAATCCTGATACTGCCCACAAAATTAAATAAATAAAGGAAAGAAAGTCTGCACCTGGAAGAAACCCACTGCACCCTTGGCGGAGGGAGTGCAGCTATTTCCCTGTCAGTTGAAACCAGTGCTACCAGTTCATGGGTCTAAGGAAGAGTGCCTCGCGCCCTCCTCCTGTCTGCCTGGGGTCTGGCTGTCCTGAGTCCCTTGGTCTCTACCAGTGGCAGAGGGTCAGATGAAGCCAGCTTCTCTAAAGCAAGGTCCTTAACAGCTTTATGTCCAGACTGTTTTGGCAGGTGGGTGAAGCCTATGAATCTCATCTCAGACTCTTTTAAGTGAGTAAAATCAAAGCCACAGAAATAGAGAGGACACCAATTATACTGTTAGGAAAGTTTATAACTTTATAAAATTAACCTTTAACATAAATTTTAAAAATTGAAAACCCAGTAATATACATGCTTCTTTATTAATACATTCAATACAGGCTAGTGGTAGATCAGTTAGCCAATATAATTGCTGAGAAGTGATAGATATAAGTGATATTTTGTGTTATCTCACCATTAAGTTAATTAGTATCTGTTAATGTATTGGTGACAAAAATCACAGGTAGTTTTGTTGACATCACTGCAGTTTGCTGTCTACATTCGTTCATTATTGAAAGCAGTGCTGTATCTCAGTGGAAGGGGATTGAATATTTACAGAGGCCCTCCGAGATTCGAGCTGTGACTAAGACTCGTCCCACTAGGGGGTGCTGGCATTTTAGAAAGAAGAACTTCTTCTTCCAGCAGAGGGAGACTCATCTTCTGCCCTTGTTTCTGGCAGGCATTAGACCTTAGCGCTCCAAACCATCTCCTAGCTCTTTCCATCCACTTCCAGACCCTCCCACACCTGCCCCAACTGACAATGAAGGGGCAGCTCTGGGTGTAAGGACGGTCCTACCTCTAGGCCAGTTGGGCATTAAGAACCCACAACAGGTCCACAGACTGATTCTGAGCTGATTGCCTAGGCCCCAGCTCACTTCCTTTCATGGTGATGGGCACCCAGGGACCATGAAGGGAAAGCTGCTGATGAAGTCTGAGGAGGCCTTCCAGCCTCCTGGACAGTTCTGTCCTCCATGTTTGGAGTCTCTTCATTAAAGGCACTGGTCTGCACGTCACCTGCACCTTGAGTTGTGATGGTGTGGTAGGCAGACTTGCCTGTTTCTGGAAGAGTCCTTGACTGACTACTGTCAGGATGAGAATGGAAATACCTTCCTTTGGCACAGAGCCTGATGATGTTGCTGTGCCAGTTCCCTATGGGAGGCAGAGAACAGATCAGTTACCATACTTCCTGCTTCATAGTAGCTGAGCAGCTTTCAAAATCACCTATGAGGCAGTGTGATAGTGTGGTTAAGAAAGACCATAGGAGCCCAGGATGGTGATGCATGCCTCTAATATCAGCACTTGGGAGGCTGAGACAGGAGGATTGCCACGCATTCCAGGCCTGCCTGGGCCCCATAGCGAGAGCACATCTCAAAATAAATAAATAAATAAATAAAACAAAACCCTTAGGGCTGAGGGTGTATGGCTCAGTGGTGTAGCACTTGCATAGCACACAGGAGGCCATAGGCTCAGTTCTCAACAGCAGGAAGAAAAACTAAAAGGAGACATTTGGCAATGTAGGTAAGAAAACTTAGTCCTGCTACCTTTATAACATGACTTGGGACAAGCTATTTCACCTCTATGCTTCCATTTCCTTATCTCAAAAATACAGAATGGAGGTGCACACCTGTAATCTTAGCATTCAGGAGGCTGAGGCAGGTAGAGTGCCATGGTTTTAAGATCAATCTGAACTACATCGCAAAATACTATCAAAAAAAAAATTGAAAATAGAAGCAGAAGCAAGGAACTTATAAACTCATTTTGTGAATTCAGTGACATGAAGCACAGGGCTCACTTAGCACATGGGAGCACCAAATGAGATTACATTATTGTTAATAATTGGCATTAATTTAGTCAAATAAATGAAATCCTTCTCACATTGCTTCCATTTACCTGGACAGCCCACTCCACTCCCTTCCTCCCTTTCTTTGTGACTGTTTATCTAAGACAAATGCTTTTTCTTAAGAGTTTATTCTAGCTGGGCATAGTGACACATGCCTGTGATCCTAGCTACTCAGGAGGCTGAAGCAGAAGGATCACAAGTTCAAGGCGAACCTAGGAAGCTTAATGAGAATCTGTCTCAAAATAAAATTTAGAAAAAGGTCTGGTAGGGCTCCTGCTTAGCATACACAAGACCCTGGGTTCAAACCTTAACGGTGGAATAACCAACAGAAAAGAGCCTAGAGACCTGGGTCTAGCCCTATAGCTGGGCTTCCTTTCCCAGAGCTCAACTTGTTTGAGGATGTAGATTTTAATATTATTCCAGGGTGCTGAGGCCAACAGGCAGGGAGACAGGGTAGTATAGGAGTGTACTTAGTCAGCCTCCCGTCACTGAGACACAGTATCCAACACCCATGGTTTAAAAAAAGAAAATTAATTTAACTCACGTTTTCAGGAAATTTAGCCCGTGGCTGGCAGGTTCCAAGACAGAACCCTCACCATGGAACGAAGATGCTTAGTTCATGGTGGTCAAGAAGCAGAGCAGGGAAATGGTGCAGAGAGCGTAGGGTGAGAGACCGTCACTACTGTCCAAGGCTGTGGATCTGAGACCGCCAGCTGTACCCAGGAGCTCAGTTCACTAGTCTGCAGGCATTTCTTAGTCCCATGCGGTTAATGTATCAGAATTAATGGTCACTGGTGTTTTGAGGCTAACAGTTCTCAAGGGGAGGGTGCTTGCCTGCCAGGCCAGGCCACATAGAAAGTTGCCAGGATTTCGTAAGAGAGACAGGAGCAGGCAGAGTGAGAAGGCTGAGGATGGGCAGTGGAGAGTAATTGTGGTGAGCTCTCAGGGTCGAGGATGCTCTGACCTGACACCTGGCCTTCATGTGATGAAGCCAGGGAAAGGTGGCTTAGCTAGTCAGAGTCCAGATGTGGGCTATGGACTGTTAAGCTTGCATATTATTGGGGAGTCTCTGGGGACCAGCCAACCCAAGGGGGTGGGGAGTCACTCTAATTCAGAAGGCCCAGATCCCCTAGCATTAATGATAGAGAAAATAAAAGCAGGGATAGTACAACATATTAATCATTCAGCTACTTGGGAGCCTGAGGCAGGAGGATCAAAAGTTCAACCCCAGCCCCGGTAAACTAAGAGACTTAATGAAACTCTGTCTCCAAATAAAAGATAAAAAATAAAGCTGGGGATGCAGCCCAGCATGATGACCCTAGGTACAATCCCCAGCACACACACACACACACACACAAAAACCCAAATAAGAAAATATAATTAATCTACCCTTCTATTGGCCCCTTGTGATATCCCAGGCACAATAGGATATAGTTTCATCAGTCTATTTAAACATGTCCAATACACGTCATGCTACTGTGACATCATGACTTTTTATAATGGGAAAGCCTGACACAGGGGTTAAGATTCCATCTCTAGAGTCAGGTTCCTTGCATCCAAATGCTGGCTCTGCTGCTTTGTAGGTGAATGGCTTTGGGACAATTACCTAACAGCTCTGTACCTCAGTTTCCTCAGTGTAAAACGAGCTCTGCCGTGTTTAGATGAGGGTCTGGAAGAGCATTCTTGAGGCCTCCAGCTCCTTGCTGTGGGTGACCAGCTGGCCCGGAGACAGAGACATCCACTAGCAGAGGTGCTGGAATGCGTAAGAACCACACAGCCGCCCTGCTCAGGAGAGACTCTAGTCTGGCTTTGCCACAGCAGTCAAATTCCAGGAATACCAGCGAGGGGATCGGGCCATATCATACCTGCCTCACAAGACAAGCAAGCCCCAAGTTGAGGGGGGCAGGGAGACACATAACTGCCGAGGGAAAGGAAGAGCCAGATGTACAGACCGGAAAAAGCCCCTGTGCAGGTGGAGGTGGACGTAATTAATGGAACCCGGTGAGCGAGCCTGTACATGCCATTGTATCAAACCCTTGTCCTGAAGAACTGCAGTCTCACCAGCCCTGTGCCTGAGAAAGCAGAGCAAGACTAGCTGAGATTGGTGTGCCAAGCAAATGTACCTCAAGAAATCCTTCTAGGCCAGGGGTTGGGTCAGAGGCCCTGGACCGTGTAGCTAAAATCAGGATTGTCTGTGTTGATTTACTTCCCAGCTGGGTTTCAGGAAAAGCCTCAGAAAGACCACTGGATTGTGTTTGAGACCCGCAGGCCAGCCTGCCTCAGGTTTCCCATTTGTGGACAAAAGGCTAATGCGAAAGGAGATACTCACTCACTCACAGGAAAAGGCCCTGCCTCTTTCGGGACACCCACCCTGTTGAATCTGTGCTCTAGTTCCAGACAAGACTATTTGTGTGGGTTAGAAAAAATCCAATGCTTTTTATAAGTTGAGCCCCAAGCAGAGCAAGTGCCAGCTTTACTAGAAATGCCCAAAGAGGTTTTGATCCTGGACTAGAAGTTCTAAACGGAGATGCTATTGTTCAATTGGAAATTTGTGGGGAAGTAGTTTTGGCTGCCACGGTGATCTGGGGGGTCACCGCTACTATTTAGTAGTTGAGAACTGGAAGTGCCAGATGTCTGTGATGCGTGTAGGGGACAGTCATGCACAACAAAGAATTGTCCTTTTCCATTTACAACTTTTAAATGTCCCATTGAACATTCATGTAGACAAAAAAATCATCAGTGCCCAGGATCTAATTTTATATTTTCTCTGTACACAAAGGTTTCATTTTGTTTTCATAGTGTTATCTTACACTAACATTTCCAGGATGCCAGCTTGACTCAGAACTGTCGACTGCTTGGAAAAATCATGTTCTCCGGGGTAACACTGTTCAAGGTGCTAGAATCTCCAGTGCCACACACCTCATCTGTGACTGTGGTTGTGTTGGTAATTCCTCAGAGATGGAAGCATTTGTCTATCTCATTGTGCCATCTTATATAATTGGGCCCAAGCATCTGCAGGGTCAATGCATATTATCTTACTGTACCTGAATTTTTCTTTATATTACTAGCAAGACATTCAGTTGATATGAGGGAGGAAGTTATGGGAATTGAAGGTTACATTATCTATATACATTTCTGTTCAGGATGATAAAGAGATGTTATGAAATCTAGGTTGTAAAACAGAGGATGGTGCCATGGGAAACTCTGACGTGTCCTCCAGCATGTTGGTGTCATGACAATAGGCACCTGAGATGAAGTTACCATTTTATCCCCACCACCCCCTGGATATGTAGGTCGGCACCAGTTTCTCTGGACTGAAGAAAATTTTTCTCGTTGAGTGACATCATTTAGAGAAATTTTCTGTGTTATAGGTGATACTAGCATTTCTAACTCACAGATGGAGCTATAACCACAGTACTGCACTGCAAATTCTACCCATCATTTCTCAAAGCCCCCATGTTATCTATGCAAGAGCCCTGGGGGCCATTTTTGTTGCCCATAGTGGTGCTCCTGCGCCACCTAGTGGCCTATGGCACCCATAGCACTAGCATGAGTATCATCTGCTTCCACATGCCATCACTTTTTCACATATTAGCTCATTTAATGCTCACAAAATCTATTATCCTCACTCTGTACATGTGGAAACTGAGGCATAGAAAAGACAAGTGTCTTGACTTTCCTCAAGCATGGATTTGAAGACTGGTAGCCTGGTTTCTTGGGAGAATCAAAGACTATACTGCAAGACCCCGACTTACAAACAAGTTTTGTTCAGGGAGAACATTCGAAAGTTGGATTTGTTTGGAATTCTGACAGAGTGAGTCTTATACAATCTTTGAAACAAATTTACAATGTAAATCATGAAAAAGCCAAACAAACAAAAATACAATAAGTCCCTGACTGTACTGCTGTGCACTACAACACTGTACAGTAACATACAACAGTACAACTGTGACCGTGACCCTAAGACATGTGAGCTACCTCCATGACTCGTTCACATCTAGGAATGTTTGTAATTCAGGTCTGCTTGTATCTGAAAATTCAAAACCTCAGTGTTTGTAAGTCTGGACTTACTGTACTGAGTCTATATGCAAAGACAGAAAGAATAGAAAGTTGTTATCTCTTACAAGATAGGAAAAAAAAGAATCTCATCATGTATGGGCCATTGATATCTTCGTGCCAGATAGTGAGGAAGATGTTACTTTGACAGATCATGGAGCCCTGGAACGATACTTCTCAAATATGCTGTAAAATTCGGGACCGGGGATATAGCTCAGTGGTTCTGGCACCTGTCTTGTAAGTGCAAGGACCTGGTTCATCCCCAGCAACCATATAACAATACTGGGCGTGGAGACTCACCCCAGCAGCAACCAGTACCACATACCACAGTGCTGGGCGTGGTGGCTCACGCCTGTAATCCCAGCACTCGGGAGGCAGAGGCAGGAGGATTGCTGTGATGTGAGTTGGAGGCTGAGCTCAGGGCCAGCCTGAACCACAAAGCGAGACTCTGTCTCAAAAAACCTTAAAAAAAAATGCTGTAAAATTCATGAGAGCAAAGCCCAGATCTCCTTATTCACATAGTATAGGCAGTACTTAGTCCAGAGCTGATATGTATTCAATAGAATAAGAATTTGCTTGTTTGTTTTGCAGTACCAGGGACTGAAACCAGGGCCTTTTTACTATGCTACGTCTCCAGCCATTTATCTGTTTACATTTTGAGACACCTAGGCTGGCCTCAAACTTGAGATCCTCCTGCCTCAGCCTCCCAGCATGCTGGGATTACAGGCATGTGGCACTATCCCTGGCTTAAAATAATATTTTTAACACAACAATACTGAGTAATTCATGTAACACCTATATGGTTCATTGGTTTCTAATATGTTCACTGAGTTGCACAAACATCATAATAACTGACTTTTATTACTCCGGTGCAAAACTCATATCTGTTAACAATCCCTCCCAAGTCCCTCCTACCTACTTTCTTTCCTAGCCAAAAGCAGTCATGTGAGTTCACTTTCTACCTCTACAGATTTGTGTGTTCTGGACATTTCATTTTAAGTGGAATCATGTAATGTATGGTTTCTGTGACTGGCCTCTTTAAGTCAGAGTTTTGTTTTCACAGTTCATCCTTGTAGTATGCATTGATACTTCGATTCTTTTCATGGTTAAATAGTATTTCTTTGTGTGGAGGTACCATACTTTATTTATCCTGTCTTTAGTCGATGGATATTTGGGTTATGTCTAGTTTGGGGCTATTATGAATAATACTGTAAGAAAGATTTGTTTGTAAATTTTTGTGTGACTACATGTTTTCATGTCTCTTAGGTATTTCTCTAAGAGTGGAACTGCTGGATTATATGGTAATTTTAGGTCTAACCTTTTAAGGAACTCCAAACTTTTCCAATATATGTACCAATTGATTTATACTGTTAGTACCTATAAATGAAGTTCCAACTTTTCCACATTCTCCTCAACATTGTAATTATTTACCTTTTTTCTTATTGATTTCATTGTAAAGTTGCTTTCTTTTTATTGTGGTGTAGGTCGTGGCTTTTTAGTTATAAATGAATACAATCCCAGATATTGGAGCCAAAGAAGACCCCAGTGATTTTTGTGGCCCCATTTATTTATTTTATAGAAGCAGAGTTGGTGAAAAGAGGGTAAGAGACTAGCTCAGGGTCACAATTAGTGACAGAGACAGAACCCATGTTACTATAACCAGTTAGTTATATTAAGAGAACCTATAGATTC